>CM076575.1:504444667-504683255 GCA_034641835.2 Pinus albicaulis | reverse complement strand
TGTGACTGTAGATTCACGAGGAACGTTCTTTCAAGTGCACGGGAAGCTCTTCAACGAGATCAAGCAATCGTTGGACATAAGGTAGGCCTTACCCCTATATAGTGTTTTTATAAATCTTATATGCTTAGAGAGAGATTAATATAATTGGCTGTTTGTTGCTAGTTACTTTTAGTACTAGAGAGATCGGTCTTGTCTGCAAGACGGATTAATCTACACAACAATCACACCGTCACATCGCAAACTTCGCAGTTCCCCAGCGTCAAACCTCTCACATCAGATATCACCGATGCGATTATCGCATATTTCATACCGGTTATCCCCAGCACTTAATTTAGATTTTCCCTGTTTTTGAAAATTTAGAAATATTTTAAGTTTTTCTATAATTTTTCCTAGGACCGCACTCTGCCTTACTTAGACAGTGCGGGCAGGTTCGCACTTTCTGTAAAGAATACAGTGCGGGACCGCACCTGTCAATACCGGTTACCTGCGGACCCTGTAAAAATTTTAGAAAATCTTTAGATTTCTTTCTCTAGTTTATTTTTAGCTTTTTGGTGTCTGCCCAGACTGATTATTGTTTCTGTCAAGAATTTTTTGTGAATGAATTCCAACAGTATTCATGTTTTGATGATTTTCTAGAAGATTTTGCAGTTTGGATTGTTTTTCCACTTGGTCTTTGTAGCGATTCGAATTTTTGACAATTTGCAGTATCTCAGATTACATTGATCTCTTTTTGTCTTTTGAATCCGACCTGATTGTGAAAACATCCTATATTGAGAAATTAAGCCTTTTGTTTCTTTGCAAATCTTCGAAAAAACTTGGTTGAAAGTTTTGAATTTCATTTTTATAAAAACATATTTTGAGTGTTTTTGATCTGTTTGTTATTCTGAACGAATAGATTCTTAGTTTGCTGAACAACTAAGGAAAACATTCTTCAAAAAATCTTAAAGTTTTTACTCGATTTAGATTTTAGATCTCAAGATTAGATTTTGTAGTTTTGAGTAGTTTTAATTTTTGTAGCTTTCTTTCGAAGGAAAATTGTTTTGTAGCTTCTAGTTTGGAAAGGAAAAGGATTTTTCTTATGAGCTTTGATCATTTATCTCATTATGGAAAAGACAAAGTATTTTCTTTCAATTATTCTTCATGTTTAAAGAAGGAATTGTTTATTAAAAGAATTGCATTCTCCAAATCTTTCTTTAGATAGAAGTTCATTGAAAGAAAAAGAATTGATTATCATTCTAGGTGCATTTTAGTGTTTTTTGGAAGTCGAGTCTTCACATCATCCAAAGTTTCATTTCCGCACCCATTGACTTAAGAAACAGCTCCTAAAAGTAATGCTTAATTAAAATTCATCTAGTAATCTTTTATTTCTAGGGCTCTTATCACCAACATAGCTTAGGCTAGTATCTTGGAGTAGGGAGTAATTAACTCTCCAAGATAGCTAAAACAAACAAGTAGACGAATCTTGCGGTAGGAAGAATTCCAATTGTTGCATGTATGCTCTGGGAAGCTCCTCTTAAAGGAGTTAAGCACGAGATCATATCTGAACCAGTGGGGTAATCAATCCTTCCTCATTGGGAAAGATAGAAGATATACACGTATTAAAAACGGTAAACCTCGGATAGACCATTGTCGAGGAGCCAGGGGTCACTTGTCGGTAAACCTTGGATTATTTCAAGGAGCCTTCAAGGGGATTGAGCATTGTTACTCTGCCCTTGCGTGTGTGTCGGATCGTAGACTGTTCCCCCAGGTATATTTGTTTCAGTTGGTAACCTTAGTGGCTATAATCTTTAGGATTCTTTCTTAAGGTGACGGTGGAGGGAAGATCCCACTGTACCTGGAACAGACGTCGGCTAGACTCACTTGGACTCTCCGGAGGGTTATCTTCACTCGAGATGGTATAGTGGAGAAACTTGCACCGGTCTGTTTCATTAAGCAGGTTGTCGGGGTAACTGTTCCAACCGCCCTTTTCGTGTTAAAATACTACTAAGTTGGATTTCATCACCAACTAGTGTTTTTAGTACGGAAAGTTACCTGTTTGTGTGTGGTTTGAACTCTTAGATTTTTAAGCAAATGATTCAATTGTTTGTTTCTTAGAGACTTTAGGTGTTTTCATTGAAATTTTTCTTTGTTTGCGTGTGATTAGATAATTTTTAATCGTGGCGGAATTGCCGAGACAATCCCGGAGAATACAAGGGAAACCCCCTGAATATTCACCAAGTCAACTTGAAGGGCTTCGAGCTCTGGTACCACACAGTAGCCATAGACTTAGGTCAACAGAAGTTGAAAGCTCAGCTATAGTTATACATCCCGATCATCAAATACCTACAACAGAATACATTCAAGAACCGATTTTAGTTTCTGAAGTTACTGAAAATATTTCTCCTTCTGGTGAATTATCTGACGAACCTGAAATATCTGAACCTGAAACTGAATCTTCTGTGTTAGAAACATCCTCAGGATTTGTTACACCAACTTCTAGCGATCCAGGTTCACCTAGGGTAAGAAATATCATTACAGACAATCTTCCCTCTAGACTTATTTCTATTGAAGAACTTACTAATCCAGACGAAGACATATCTCTTCCTGACTCCCCTCAATCGTTAAATCTTAGGGAGCGTGAATCTATTTTCTACAGCCCCATTCGAACTAATCCTTGGTATCTCTCTTTAACAAACTTTTTAGAGAATCCGGGTCTTTCTTTTTATCCACCTCGAATTCCATTTCATCCTACACCCAGAGGTTATTATCCGTCATCTTTTATGGCTGGAGAGTCATCCATGTTTTCTCAAACGTCGGAATCATTTTTACATGGTGGTCCTGCTGTTCCTTCGGGATATCAGTCTTTGTCTGGTACTTTCTCAGGAGCAACTCCTCAACCCATCGAAAATGTGTTATCATCTGGTCTTGATGGACTTAAAATTGAAACGTCGAACGCAGAGCAAATTTTTATGATGTCTGGTAATATTCCCAATCCTCAAACTCAAGGCAGTCAATTTCCTTCTGGGGGGCAACCTCAGGAAACTCAGTTACCGCCTGGGGGGCAACCTCAGGGTAGTCAGTTACCGCCTGGGGGGCAACCTCAAGGTAGTCAATTACCACCCGGGGCACAACCTTAAGGTAGCTTTTTCCCAGGACAAACTGTGGAATCATATTATTTTGGGGGGCAACCCCAAGGACAGTACATACCTTAGGGTCATCAAACTCAAGGACAGTACATTCCTCAAGGTCAACCCCAAGCACAATATGCTCCTCAGGGTCCTTATCAACCCCAGCCTCAGTACGCGCCTCAGGGTTATCAACCTCAAGGGCAGTACCCAATTCAAGGTTACCAACAGCCTTCTGGTCAACCATCTTTTCAAGGAGCCAGAAATTTACCACTTACTAATCAACCCTACGTTCAACCAGGTTTTGGTCCTTACGTTCAA
Organism: Pinus albicaulis; assembly: GCA_034641835.2. Taxonomy (NCBI): domain Eukaryota; kingdom Viridiplantae; phylum Streptophyta; class Pinopsida; order Pinales; family Pinaceae; genus Pinus; species Pinus albicaulis. The sequence continues at coordinate 504,679,830 of CM076575.1, read as the reverse complement.
CCTTCTATGGGACAATACCCCGGAACTATGGTGTGGGATCCGTCCCAATATCAACAGCCTTTGCAGCCTAATGTGCAGTTGCCTTATCAACCTGGACAGCCTTTGGTTTCTGGTCCAACCCAGCAACCTGTTCAGTCAGCTATTCAAACTCCTGCACCTAGTTCAGTTCAGCAGACTGGGCCTAGTACACCTCAGACTCCGCCTCAAACTGCTGCAACTGCTGCAACGTCTGTTCAACCTGTCACACCTGTTTCTGGAGTATCTGTAGCCCCGAGTTCGGCTACCCCTGTATCCGTTCAAACCCCTCAAGTCTCTGTACCTCATTCAGGACCTTCAGTTCAGACTTCGGTTCAGATACCTATAGGACAAACCGGTACAAGTACAGTTGTTACAAGCCAACCTCAATTTACGTATCAACCGTACCAGGGACAGCCGCAATTCGGTCCCTATGTACAGAATCCAAGCTATCAGTATCAACCGTACCCCGGTTATACTTATCAACAACCTCAGTATGGTCCGGTTCATCCTGGTTTTCCGGGAGGTTACACAATACCTAATGCAAATCCGATTCCTAGTTATCCTGGGTATCCGCCTCCTGGATCTGCTTTGGCTTCTCAAGGTTTTCGCGACCCTAACCGTCAATTACCGTTTATCGCAACTTTGGACTTACCTGATTTGACGCGCCTTACAAATGATCCCATTTTTTATTATCAGAATTGGCCGCCAATGCCTCATAAGTTGCCCAGTGATATACCAAAATTCGAAGGTAAGTCAGGAGAGGATCCATCGAATCATGTTATGACTTATCACCTTTGGTGTGCATCTAATTCAATCATTGATGATTCGATTCGTTTACGTCTTTTCCGAAGAACCCTTATAGGTCTTGTTGCCAAATGGTACATTGAGTTACCACGCGGCTCGTTTCATAATTTCAGTCAGTTAGAACAGCTTTCTTGACTCATTTTTAGTTGCCTGTCAGATACGAAAACGGCACAGAATTATTAACTTCGCTAAAACAATCTACGTCCACGTATATTTCTGATCATATTCATGAATGGCGACGTAGAAGACGTTTGGTGAAAGTTTATATTCCGGATCAAATTTTGGCAGAATGGTTTGTTAAATCATTGTTACCCAAGATCATTGAAGATGTAGCTAAGGCTGGTGTTGTTACTGAAGAGCAAGTAATTGCTCAAGCTCAGTACCTTGACCTCGTTTATACGCAGTCAGGTACTTTACATGAAAAAATCCCAGACCTTCCAAAACAAGGTCAAATAGTTGCTGCTCCTTCAGGGTCTCATGCCGCTGACGGTATGATTGGTACGGTCAATTCTAAAAGTAAGAAGAAATCATCAAATAATTCTTCTCCAATTATAACTTTACCTGATTCCTCGAAAGGAGAATCTTCTCCCGAAGTTTCCGCCGACATTCATGTCGTTGAAACATCTACGACAAAATCAAAATCCGGTGGTAAAAAGAAGGGGAGGAACAAAAACAAAAAGAATTCGAAAGAGAAAACTGATAAAGATGAATCCAATGACGAAAAACGTAAACCTCGTTATCCTTGCTTCATTTGTGAACAAGATCATTTCACGAAAGAATGTCCATATCGAGAGGAAGTTACGAAACTCGTTAAAGGATCGCAACAACCTGCTGTCTTGAAGGATCCTTTTCCAATTCAAGATAGTAAGATGATTGGTTCTTCCTCGACTACTTTAGAAGAGCCTATTATGATGATGTCTCATGTAAGGGTTGCGACGCGATCGCAAGATTACGGTTCTAAGAATCCTGTTGATGGCAAAGAAGCAGAGTCTTCCAATGCAAATACATCAACTACAACTCCTCCTGTTTCTGGTCCGCTATAGATCGAGAAACAAAATCCGGACTTGATAATCAAACCACCTGCTAAAGGTGTTCTTCGTAAATCAGCTTTCAATCCACATGCGAGAGCTGCTTAGAATTACAACATTGTTGAAGACTTAGTTGTTTCTCCTTCAGCAATGTCGGCTTTGGAAGTGCTGCAATCATGTCCAGCACAGCGTAAATTATTATTGTCTGCCATAGGAGCTGTCGATGTTCAGGATTCTAACCTTATAATCTTCGATCTAGAAAATAGTACACCACGTCTTCCTCACCAAATGGCTTTCCAGATTCCAGTGTTAGTCAAAAACAGACCAATCTTTTGGACTGTAATTGATGAGGGAGCTTCAACGGGTATTATGTCGATTCAGTGTTGAAAATCGCTTGGATCTCCTACACTTAACCAATCCCCGACAATTCTAAAGGCTTTTGATGGTCGAGGTTTTCAACCTTTTGGTATTTTGCAGGATTTACCCATAGGGGTCGAAGGTAAAATCGTTAATCTAGATGTGGAAGTGGTTGATGCCCCTTTAGATTACAACCTTCTTCTGGGTCGTAGTTGGTCCTATGCTATGACTGCTGTTGTTTCTTCGGTCTTTCGACTCATAAAATTTCCATATCAAGGAAAGATCGTGACAATAGATTAGTTAACTTATTTCTCGTCCGACCCAGCCTCTACAGAAACAATCCAGCATGTTGGTAAAATGGCTATCCCTTATAAGGATGTTGGAGTGGGTTTGATTAAAGATTCTGGTTTACTAGGAACTTTTTCCTTTCCTCCTCCTAACGTATCGCCTTCTACTGCAAATATTCATATGATTTCATCAGACACTATTATGTTTGATGATCCTTGGATCATACCTTCCGAATCCGAGATAGATTCATTTGATGGCATGATGCCCTTGAGTCCATTTGAAATTGCGTATCAGGCTGTACAGTCACTTTCCAACCCCTCTTCAACCGAAATTGATCCAATGAATGGGATCCAAGAGGAATCACTTTCTATATCTAGTTCAATTACAACGACATTTCCTGAACTTGTTCATACAGATGAGCAACTTCGTGAGTTTTTGTCTGTTGATGATTTACCATGGGAAGATCTACATCACCGATCTTCATTTTTACCTGAATTAGATCATTTTGAAAATGATTTCGCTTCAATTTTTACTGCTGAATATGCCAAGGAACCTCAAAATCCATTGCAAAATTGTGATTCTGAGTTAAATTTGGAAAATATATCTAGAACGGTTCCAATTGACATTTCAGTAAAACCAGGAATAATTGAAAACATTCATATAGGTGCTTGTTGTACAGATGAAGAAATTCGGACTTATAAAGCCCTATTTCAAGAATTCCGTGACGTGTTTGCCTGGTCTTATGAAGAAATGCCAGGAATTGATCCATCGATCGTTGTTCATGAAATTAAGACTTACCCGGATGCTAAACCTGTTCGTCAACGATTACGTCAAATTCATCCTAGAAAGGCTGCTGCTATAAAAACTGAAGTTGAAAAATTACTTCGAGCAGGATTCATTTATCCAATTCCCTTAACGGATTGGGTATCGAATATTGTTCCTGTGACTAAAAAACAAGGAACGATAAGAGTATGTATCGATTATAGGGATATTAATTGAGCGTGTCCAAAAGATAATTATCCAACTCCCTATATCGATCAAATAATCGATGATTGTGCTGGCAGTGAATTGTTTTCCTTCATGGATGGCTTTTCCGGCTACAATCAAATAAACATACTCCCTGCAGATCAACCCAAAACAACTTTTATTTGTCCATGGGGAAAATTTGCTTATTGTAAACTACCTTTTGGACTAAAGAACGCTAGAGAAACTTTTCAATGGGCTATGTCTTACGCATTTCATGACATTAAGCACATTGTCCAGCCATATCTCGATGATTTACCTGCTCATTCATTACGTAGGGCCGATCATCCCACTCATTTACGAGCAATTTTTATGAGATGTAGGCATTATCGGATAAGGTTGAATCCACATAAATGTGTTTTCTGCATAGAATCAGGTCGATTACTGGGATTTGTTGTCTCGAAAACAGGCATTCACGTCGATCCATCGAAGGTCGAAGCCATTGTTAAATTGCCTCCTCCTTCGACTTTGCGCCAACTCCAAAGTTTGCAGGGGAAAGAAAACTTTTTACGTAGATTTATTCCTAACTATGCCGAGCTTACAAAGGGTTTTACCCGGTTGTTGAAACAGAACATTCCGTTCTTTTGGGACGAGATCGTTGATCGATCTTTTGATGCACTTAAACACGCGTTGACCCATGCACCGTTATTGCATCCTCCCAACTACAACCAAGATTACATTTTGTACCTCGTTGCTTCTCATTCCACCATTGGGATGGTACTAGTTCAGGAAGATGAATCTCACAATGAACATGTGATTTATTATCTTAGTCGGAATCTGCATCCGACTGAAATCAAATACACACATGTGGAGAAATTGGCCTTGGCAGCTGTTCAAGTTGTTCAACGTTTTAGACATTACATCTTGTTACGTAAAACCACGGTAATTTCTAATTGCAACCCTATGATGTATATTTTGACCAAAAAATTGCTAGGGGGCAAATATTCCAAATGGATAGTTATCCTGCAGGAATTTGACTTGGAATTTGAAAAATCCAAGGCAAAGAAATCTTTGGTATTTGCGGAACTGATGTGCGATTTCTCCTCTACCGATACTGAAACAGTGGCAGAAGAGTTCATTGCGGACGAATGTTTGTTTCTTATCAGTACACTTGATCCATGGTATGGGGATATTATTGTGTATCTCCAAACCCAATATTTTCGGCCTGACATTTCACGAACTCGGCGACGGAAAATACGCTTCCAATCTCAACATTATAATATCATTGGTGATACACTTTATCGACGTGGAGCAGATTCTGTTTTCCGACGTTGTCTAACTCATGAAGAAGCTGAAAAGGTGTTAAATAACTGCCATTCTGGAGCATGTGGCGGTCATATGTCTGGGTATGCCACATCCCAAAAGATATTGCGTGCAGGTTATTTCTGGCCAACGTTGTTCAAAGATTGCATTTATGCGGTTCGGAAATGCCACAACTGTCAAATTTTTGATCGGAAAATGCGCGCGCCACCCGCTCCTCTTCACCCTATAATTGCTGTTGGTCCTTTTGCGAAATGGGGTATCGATTTTATTACATGTAACCCTCACTCGGCCGGGGGGCATGCCTATATTATCTTAGCAGTAGATTATTTTACAAAATGGGCCGAGGCGATGCCTACATTTTCAGCTGATGGCAAGACTGCTGCAACATTCGTATTTAATCATATAATTACTAGGTTCGGTGTTCCTCAAGCTATTATTACGGATCATGGAAGTCATTTTCGGAACATCATGATGACTGAACTGACAGACCAGCTTGGCTTGCGCCACGATAGTTCCACTCCGTATTATCCGCAAGCCAATGGTCTGGTTGAAGCCATTAACAAAGTTTTAGTCACCATGATTAAATGAATCATTGGTATTCACAAGACGAATTGGCATTCCATGTTATTTTCAGCGCTTTGGGCATATCGAACCTCAGTCAAAACATCAACGGGTTTCACTCCTTTTCAATTGGTTTATGGTTTGGAAGCTGTGTTGCCGATTGAATGCGAAATACCGTCACTAAAATTAGCCGTAGAATTACTTCCAGCTACGTCTGAAGAGGAGAAACGTTTCTTGTACTTAGCCCAATTAGATGAGAATCGATGAAATGCTGCAATAGCAAACGAGGCTCATGTTAAAAGGATAAAAGCTCAGTATGATAGAAATGTGACCCCTCGAAATTTTTCAGAAGGAGACCTAGTTTTACTTTATGATCAAGCTAACGACAAACTAGGAGCTGGAAAATTCGTGCCTATGTGGCATGGTCCTTATATTGTTAAACGAAAGTTAGCAAAAGGGGCCTATGAGTTGATAGATTTTGACGGTGTCCCTTTGGATAAACCCAGAAATGGGCTTTATCTAAAGCGATATTATGCTTAATGTGGTGTGGAGATTTTGTTAGTTTAGATTTCTTTACTGCAGGTGTGTTAGATTAGAAAAGTGTGCCTAGTTTAGAAGTGTGTTTTTGTCACTATTCCTGCTTATCTGAGTTTTACTCTTGATATTGCAGATGTCAACGTCTCTTCAAACCTACATTGGTTTTGCTGATAGTGCTTGTCGTAGTACACGGAACATTTCTTCCGCAGCTTGGGTTATCTATTCACCCTCTGACGAGTTAGTATCCATGCATGGGGTAAGCCTTGGTCAAACAACTAATAACATTGCCGAGTATAGTGCAGTGATTGAGTTATTGTTTGAATCCATATCATTTGGAATTCGGAGTTTGATTGTAAGGTTGGATTCTGAACTTGTTGTATTACAGCTTAACAGGGTTTATACCATTAGAAATCCAGTGTTATTACGGTTTTTTTTGAGAGTTCGTCTCTTGGAACGTGAATTTGATTACATTGAATATCAGCATATTCCAAGACATTTAAATACATTAGAAGATTCAATTGCTTCTAGTATGATAAATAGACATTTGCAATAATCAAAAACAATAAAACAAACAACATTCACATATGTACACAGATAGCCGGCAAATAGTGATATATCATAGTATAGGAGTGTTTTCAAAAAATATACATCGTCTTCGATCATAGGTTGGAAACACCTTATGATCGGCAAAAATGATAATACAAAAGTCAAAAATATGAGTCTACATGATCATCCCATCACTGATGGTGATCACGATAAGAAACCACTGCCCGGGCTACCCTACATAGGAACCTCCTGAAAGGTCCTGGAACTCCAATCACATATATTTACAGCCTGAGAGGAATGTCATCTATGCTGGTCTCTGGAATATCTAGAGTCAAGCGCTCTAGATGATGCTCCAAATCAGTCAAAATCTCCGTTGATTGGCCTGCTGGGGCTGGTGCGGGTGCAACTGGTTGTCTTCTCTCGTAAGGTTGGAGATGAGCTGGTCTTTGTGGACCCACATCTGTTTTCAAAAAAAAAAAAAAAAACTTTTGGTTATTAGTTTTCAAAGACGATAAAAAATTAAAAAAAATTAGAATTTAGCAAACATTGAAAAATGATTTTACCTGAATCATCCCACTGTTCCTCGGCAGGGAGAGCCATCTCTCTGTCACCGCGGAAATCTATCCCGGCATATGGAAAATCTTCTATCACAAAAAGTTGGCGATCCAGCCAACGAAAATATGAAGGAGGGAATCGCACAATCTCAGTACCCTCAATAGCATGACGAGCCATCAACGCGGACCAACGAACCATTCTCGGTTCTCGAGGTCGACCGGCATCAACAGCAATACTCTGTGGAGATAACATGGGGATCCTCTCCAGAGCAAAAGAAACAACAATGGATCCATATCCAAAGTTATTCAGTTTCCCATTTTTTGCTCTGGTTAGTTGGCCTTTTACATTGGCCAACACAGCTTCACACCAGTTAAAGATGGTGCCGCGATAACAATCCACGGCAATACGCATTTTGGAACCAATAGCTACATGAAGCGCAGCACTCCCACACAGTTTGGTAACAGTAAAAGCAATAACTTTCAATTCAGGACGGATGATGTGTTTTATGTCAATCCGTTTGTCCCGAGGATTTGCCTGGTCATTGCAGAATTCTAGTTGGAGACTAGCGACAGACTGGCCACCTGGCCTAGTCCCAAACAAAGAAACTTGTTCGCCCCTCTTGGACAAACCGGTCAAGAAATATATATCCTCCAGCTCAATTTCGAGCCGGTGGCCACCAATAAAGAAGCACTGGTCCTGCACATTCCATCTGTTCACCAACCATGTCAGGAGTTCTACTTGTGCCCTCATGCCTGAGATGGCCCAAAATTTGTACAAGCCACATGCTTTTAATTCCTGTTGTGTGGGAAAATGGAGTATTACGGCTTCATCCACTTCCTCGTGCTCACGTTCTCGCCAGATCAGCATCTTGTCAATCCTACAATACATAAAAAGGCAAGTTAGAATAATCTTATTTGAAATTTTTTGGCAAACAAATGAGAAATCAATGTTTTAAATCCAACCGCGCGGGTACCGCACCCACTCTTTATACACAGAGCGTAGATCCGCACGCGTAATGTGTGCTGGGTGCGGAACCCACGACTTTTTCCTTATAGGAAAAAGTCGGGGTCCGCAGGTAGCGTGTGTCCCACCTGCGGACCCCGCGGGCGAACTTTTAAACCATTTTTTGCCCCAAAAATGAAAACTAAAGCCTAAAAACAAATTTGAAACGGATCAAAAACAAGATTGAGAGGTTGTGGATTACCTGGGACTGACGGTTCTCGATTCCAACGGACGAATTTTCCAGAATCTTCACAGGAACTTTCTTACCCAAAAGATTTTTACTTTTCACTCTGAAACTGAACGGTAAAAATGAAGTTGAAAAAGTCCTTTTTATAAGTTTTTTCGAATGGATGAATTTTTAATTTATTTATTTTTCACTTTAAAAGGGTATTTTTGAAAGAATTTTTACTTATCTTAAATAGGTATGTGTAATGTTTCAAGTTTTTGTGCAGAAACTGGATTTTTCAGGTGAACTGATTGTTTTTCAACAAAGAGCATACTTTTATCACTTTTTCGGACTCTTTCAAAAAATTTACGAAAAAGCGAAACCTTGGAGTCCTCTTTTAAGCCCTTTTCAGACTCTCTAAATATGAAAATATTGCCGAGTACTTGACTATTCGAACTCGTTAAAGTAAATGAACGGTCGTCCCTTCAGTATAAGTTTACCCCTTTTACGGACTGAAATGGACTATTTACGAAAAAGGTATACGTTGACTAATTACGGTCAATAGAGTTCTCTCTCGCATTATTTTATCCTTTTTCGGGCTCGAGATACTAAATTTACGAAAAAGTACACCCATGGAGTTTTCTTAAGTTTTTCTTCTGACTCCCTAAAACTGAAAAACACCGAGTTTCTCCTAAACTGGACTCGTTAAAACTTAACAGTAAAGGACCTGTTTAATTTTCAATAGGAACGAACCACTCCTTCTTAGGGTTTGAATTTTAAACTAAGTTGGACTCATCCGAAGGATGAGCTTATAACCAAGCAAATGTTATCCTCCTCAAGCTTGTCAAAAATAAAGAGGTACTTGCCAGAAATGGTGGGGGAAAAAGAGAGAAAAATGGGCGTGTTTGTTGTATTTTAAATTTTCGAAAATTCAGTCAACCACTCTTGGACACGACACTTTCATTTACCTGGGTTGGGAAGTCCTTTGCCTAACAGTTAATCAAACAATATTGAAAGTCTTCAACCGGTTTCTGGGTATTAGCTTTGGGTCAATCGTTACCAAGCCATCTGCAGTGTCGTTATGTGTTCAAGAGAACAATTCAAATAAACCATTCATCTGCAAAATATCTGTCATCCATTATTGACCATCCCTGAGTCAGTCCTTGCCAATATATTTTCAAAACTTGATCTATGATTTCGTGTTGTGGGCTTGCCTACGACATATCACTTTCTATCGACATCAGCACATTATCTAGGAAGTTGATCCAGAAATCATCAGTACCTTGAAATCTGCATGCCTCAATGGCAGGTTTCTCGCCTTCGACGACAGGTTGCATCATTGACCTTCGATCGAATGATTTCGTGACATGTTCGACTTCAGCTCATTCATTCACATTTCATGGATTGTACTGGGTACTTTGAGAGCCATTGACATTACTGGTGGTTTCTCTCACACTTGTTAATAGTTTACATCATTGACTGGTAATCAAGTGATTTCTACCATGTTCGACTTCAACACATTTATTCACATGGATAGAATCGTACTAGTTCGAGATGCGGAAATCAAGACCCTGGATCTAGTTTCCACCATCCAGGCTGCGAGGAATTTTGTTGTCATCTATACAGTAGACTATTTATAAATAGATGGCTACGTCCATACTGTGTCTACATATATTTTGTACTATGATGTATTCAAAATCATTCCTGTATCAGAACGATTTGAGTTAGTTTCTAGTTAGTTTTAATCTGAGTATGGGAATTCCTACCTCAGTGATGACATATATATGTATATATTTTGCATTGAATGTTTTTACAGGTTCCGACTGGGGTGTCCACGGGATGATCTTTGAAATGATAAAGTACTGCACTCTTCATATATGACAGACTACAGCTTCATCTATTCCAGACTTTGCACTTTAGGGGGAAATTTGTTACACTAAAATCTGTCATCCTGACATTTTACCATGAGTATGAGCTCATTATTACTCATACTTCCTCCTTTTGCAAGTCTAACATATCAGCTCCTCATGTCAAGCTTTCAAAATCAGAGAAAAGTTCCTAAAATCCCCTAAACATTGGTATCGCACTTTCTCTATTCATTTCCTGCGGTCCCGCACCTAATGTTAAGCTTTCCTGCGGAACCATACCGCACGTTCTTTGTGTTATGGGTGCGGACCTCTGTAAAACTCAAAAAGGCGAGAAAGTAAAGATAAAAAGTGGATTTCAGATGAATTCTAGAAGATTCTAAATGGGAATTTTCGGGAATGGATACGCTTTGAGAAGGTTCATGCATCTCTCACTTGATGGAGCTAACCCCTTGATGTAAGGAGCTAATCCCTTTGAAGGAGGATTCTATCCCTTCATATTTGGAACAAGAAACCTCCTCTTTTCTACTATTAAAAGAGGCCTTGGGTAGCCTCAAAGGGAGTTCAAGCTTAAGATATTTGAAGTTAAATGCTGTTGAGATTCAGACTCAGTTAACTAAGACTTTCTGTGAGGTTAAATCACTCATCTCTATATGTCTTGGTTCAAAGAGTGCAATGCTTGTCAAATTAGAAGAGATTCCTGCTTCGGACCCCAGGAAGACCTGCACGACATCAAGGCACAGGTTGTAAAGGTTTTCTTTTATTTGAAGTTAATACAAATATACTCATTTCTCTCATTAAACTGTCTATTCATGGTTTATTTCATAAATTCCTTGATCATTATGATGAGTATGGTTTATAATAATGTCTATACAAGTGCTGTGTAATCTTTTTGCTTGTTTGTGACTGCAGATTCACGAGGAACGTTCTTTCAAGTGCACGGGAAGGACTTCAACGAGATCAAGCAAGCGTTGGGCATAAGGTAGGCCTTACACCTATATAGTGTTTTTATGAATCTTATATGCTTAGAAAGAGATTAGTATAATTGGTTGTTTGTTGCTAGTTACTTTTAGTACTAGAGAGATCGGTCTTGTCCGCAAGACGGATTAATCTACACAACACCTCACCTTGGGTCCCACTCATTAAAGGAGTTACTCTCATGCATACACTCCTCCTAAATGATTGTGTTGTCCTCCAATAAACCCCTACTAGTTCCATAACAACGTTGTTGATTTGGTCAACATTGACCTAATCCACATGCTCTAGGCCCTATTCACACCTTAGGGTGCTTTATTAAGCTAAAATGATGATCCACATTCACATGAGAATTTGTTTTATTCTTTCTAAAGAGATTTATGGGTCTCCCTACCCACTTATTCACCTATCTAAGTGAAAAAACAAAACTTTAATATTCCAATTAGCTGCAAGATAATTTAGGAATATTACAGGAAATGGGTGCCACGACACATGGGAATTAATGGTGGATAGTGGAAACCAATGGAAAGGGGGCCAGGTAGACCCTACCGTCCATATCATCTCACTGGATGGAGCTGGGCAGTTTGTTAGTGGTGAGCGCAGTTGAAGCGCTGGGTAGCAGCAAGGGATGGGACACGGTGGCAGAGCAACAAAAAATATGAATGATTTTGGGTGAACCTCATTGATACCTCATCCTGCTCATTGGAGCCCAGAATATTTAAACAGGGTACAAAGGGATGTGTCGAGACAGAGGAGCTATGGGCTAAGCGCCCACGTAGGTCCCATGCAGTAGCTAAGAGACCAGGGGTGCGGCAAAAGAAAAAGGCACCAAGTCTTGGTAGATCTGGCTTAGTGCCTGGACTCCACCATTGGTTGTTTCGTGTATAAACATAAGAAATGGTATAGAGCAATTTATATATATAATTGGCCAGCGTAAGGATTGAAAGGGCTTAGTGTGGAGGGCCTAAGATGATGGTCGTGGAAACACGGTCATATCGCAAGGAAAATAAGTAAGGTGCTTGTGAAGAGTGCCTAAAGGCAAATTTTGGGTGCAACAATTTTGTGTTAAAATAAGGAAAGGGTCATGAAGACCTTCTGGGCTACAACAAAGTATTTTCCAAGGAAAGAACGAGTTGTAAACATAAATTTTTATGGCAGCAACATGGATGGATGAGTTGGAACATTTTAATACAGCTGCGAAGGCTTTGGTATGAACAGTCAGCAACTTTGGCAAGTGATAACTAGTCACTATTTGGAAGTTAAGCCACACATAATATAAACAACATAATTCTAAATAGAATGAATGGGTTCGTAGTTTCGAGTACCAAGAGCATCAAATAGGTAAGAGGTATATTTAGAAGATTTTCTAGAAATAACAAGTCGATAGACAGTCTAACAACATGTTGGTGGGAATGCTTGTCAGGAGGTAGTTTTGGAAAATTAAGCCAAGTTTGGAGGACTGAAAAACTTAGCAAAACCCAGCTAAAACCTGTTAAATTTCTAGAACAATAGATTTGAGCAGAAAACTCATGAACAACATTATTGGAATCAAGGACTTGAAGAGCAGAATTAGAAAACTCAAATTAACATGACAGAGGTAAAATTAAAGACGCATGCACAGATCAAAGGAAAAATAACTAAAGATCAATTAAAAATTATCAATCCAGAGTTCCTTTAAAGGAAGAATTCAAATAAGTAGAATTTAGTTGAGTAAGCTACAAGAGCTATTGGTTGTTGCATAGGTGTGTGCAACTGAATTTTGAGAGTAGTAGAATGATGGTAAGGTGTTGATTCTATTGATAAAGAAGAGCATGGTATTTTTATCAACAATCATAAATTGTTGAAGGTGATGGTGTTTGTTTTAGCAACCAAATATTGTTGAAGGTGTTTTTTGGTGGCTTTGGTGAGAAGTTTCAGTAAGAAAAAAATTATTTGGTAAAAGGTATATTTATCTAAGTTTGAAAATAGATGAAATACGGATCAGCGGGGTTGGAAAGTGGTAGCTTGCAGACTAGGGGTAGCGTCTCCTTTGAGTGGGTGTTAGTAAATATTTGGGGGAAAGATTTCCTTTCAACAGAGACTGATAAACGAGTGGGGGAAAGTGTCCCTTCTAGTTAGTAATGGTAAATGAACAGGGGAAAGTGTCCCTTACAGTGGGTATTGGTAAACGAACATGGGTAGCAGTCCCTTTCAGTGGTATTTGATAAACGAGTAGGGATAGAAGTTCCTTTCAGCAGCAGTTGACAAACCTACAGGTACTAGCTTGTAGGGCAATGATGTAATCAAGTTGAAAATTCTAATGAATAGAAGATTGGTATCTTATATACATGTGTTTATCATGTGCATGTAATGTTATATTTTACGTGATTATGTTGTGTTTCTTATCCATTAAGATATTTCTAAAGTGATTGAAGAGTTTATTTGTGAAAATTTTATAATTTGGCCACACTACTGATTCATCCCCATCGCCCCTCCCCTCTCAGTAGTGTCATGATTTCCATTGTTTCTAACAATTGGTATCAGACCTAGTTTCCTTTAGGTTCAGTTTAACAGCTGGAAGGAAGATCAGTGACAATGGAGAACCAAGACTGGATTACCTCAGATGGAGTTCCATTTTTTAATCACTCAAATTACATAACTTGGAAGGTAAGGTTGAGAATATACTTGCAAGCTCTTGATTTGGATGTGTGGCTATATGTTGAGAATGGAGTAATAAATAATAAGTTTGATAAATTAGTGAGGAAGGAAATAATGATAGGGTTGTCTAAGGTAGACATTGAGAATGTAATCTATTTTAAAATTGCAAAGGAGATATTAGACAAATCGTAGTCCATCTAAGAAGATGACATGCAAGATGCATGTGATTTCAAGAGGCTTTCCATGGATGATGAAGTAGGAAAAGATTCAAAGTGTGTTTAAAATCACGAATTAGATGATGATTCTTCAGTATTAAGAGGCCAAATTGTTGATCAACATCGAGAGGAGATGCAAACTGCAAGTAAGTTGTTGTTTTTTTGTTATTGTAGAAAAATAGGTCATTTATTTTCAAACTACTCAGCTGCATGTACTGGTGAAACTGAGAGTTGTTCATCAAGTTGTAGTGAAGAAAGGACTACCTTAGTAGCAATTACAGATCTAGAAGAAAATGGACCATACCTCCAGTGAAGAAGCGTAATCCCTAGGGTCGTCAAGGGAACAAAATATTGGACACACTGAGAGTGAAATTGATATTTGATGTGAATATAGCTGCTCCTCTATTGACGTGGAAGATCTTGATGAAACTCTCTATTTGAAGAGACAACTCATATTATCTCTTGAGGAGATCAAGAAAATAAAAGCCATCAATATGGAGCTAGAACATGAGAAGAATGTTGAGATTCAACAAGATGATGAGCTTAGTGAAAAGAGTCACCTTCACTAAGTGGGCTCGCAGGCTATTATTGGCACAAGTCTATTTTTAGACTATGTCTATTTTTAGACATGATGATCATATTTCAGAAATTGCAGGATGCTATTTGTGGATGGTTGATCAAGTTGGAAAAATAGATGAAATTCTATTTTTATAATATTGGGCGAAGTCTATTTATAGATCGATGATCTAAAAATAGATGCATGTCGATTATTATTAGCTCTTAATAATAGTCAGACTCTAAACAGTGACTTATTCTCTTGGAGCACTTCAGTTCAGTGCACAGATGTGGCACATCAGCTGACTGAGGGAGTTACGCAATTCCCAAGGGTTTACTGGAGCTAATGCATGGAGGACTCAGTTAGAAATCAAGTGGCAGAGTTATGGCACAGTTGGAAGAAGTAGTTATGGAGTTGTCTTCAATTTAACTCAGTTAGACTTAGTTGAGCTAGTTGTATCTAGTCTAACTGATTGATACACTAGTGAGAGTGGAGTGAATTAATTAGTTAATTAATTCAAAAATAATAACTCATTAATCAACCGAACAATACAACAATTAACTACAGTGCATGGCAGTTTCAGTGGAGACCCAGTGGAGAGATAGGTGAAAGGGCAAGATAGATTATCTGTTGTGACTATAGTGATGCATTGATTGCATCACACACACATTGGAGTTGCCAATGAGGATTGCGCAGTCAAGGCAAGGGTAATTCGAATTCATTCAAAGCTATTCTTCAGCAGGGATTACGCAGTGGAGGCAGGGTAGCAGGAGGCAAAGATCGGTGCATGGATTTGCAAGATTGGTTGATCCAGGTGGAATAATCAGGTACAAGTACAGGTGGCCTGAGTAAAAGGCTCAAAAATAAAAGTGTTCGGATTGCTCTTGAACCAGGTTGAAGTTGTAGATCTCGAAATTCTGAATCCAACGGCGCAGACGGCACTCAATTCCGAGTCCGAATGAAGGAGTTAGGAGCAGTCAAAGTTTTGGGTTGACTTGGTGACTGGGCAGCCTTAAAGAGGACACAAATTGGACTTTTTCCGGCCACCGGATTCCGGCAACCTCAAGCCAGATTCCGGGCGAAATTGTGGCCTGGTTAGTTTGCCTCCTTCGGTCCAAAACCGAATTCTTCAAAATGCATTAGTTTGTTTTAAAAAAAACAAAAATTATTAAAAAAAATGGGGGTGGGGGCCGTGACCCCCGCCACCCCCGGCGTATGTGGCACCATATATGAATGGGTCGGCGGGAATCGAACCCGCCCGGCCACGTGGGCCGGCCCGCTCCACGGGCGGCCCAACTTAAATCAACACACAAAACAACACTCCAAATTTAAACAACAGCCCAACCATATTTAAACCCACGGCCATTCAAATATACATATTTAATATGTTATAACGTGTATGGCGGAGGTGGTTGGGGGGCGGGCCGCCCAATGCGGGCCCGACCCCCCAAAACATTATTAAATTGTTTTGTAAAACAAAGCGCGTGCTATGTTGGGAGGGGCGGGATTTGACCCCCCGACCTCTCCTCAACAATTTATTATTTTTACCAACGCGCCAAACGGATTTCTTATTAATTTCGCCCAGCGATTTTTATATAAACTCATCTTTTTACTGTGTGCCCAAGCATGGAGGAGCAGAGCGCGCGCACGCAGTTCGAGGAGTTTTAATATTTTTTTAATGCAGGTCATGTGGAACCATGAGCCCAGAAAGAGGCAGGCGGAACCCTGATTGAGGCTCAATTTTCAGGAGGGTGAAATTTCGACTTTGTCCAAATGGGACAAATTTTATGTCGTTTCAGCACTACTCAGCGCCACGAGTCTGATGGCGTGCTCAGTTTCTACATCTGATTTTTTGATTTTCCAGCCACTTTTGGAAGTGGACTATGCCGGTGTCGGATTTTTGCATGTGAGCAGTCGTTTTCCACTTTCTCGACGCCACAAGATTGATGGTGCTTTCAGATTCTGCCGCAGAGCTGCTCAGCCTTCAGCAAATGGCAGCATGAGGTATATGAGGTGATTTCCATGTACTTCTTCATTTATTTCTCGTTGAGATGCATTATGTCTTGCAGATCCCGGTTGATACATGAGTCGTGGGATCTTGCTTTGTGTTGTTTTTGATGTACTTTCAGCTATGGATTTGTGTCATTTATGAGCCCCTTTTATGCCACATTGGCGGGATGCTCTTATTTCATATGTGTGTTTTGAGATCCCTTGTTTGCCAGGATTGGCGGGATACTCTTGTTTGCTACATGTCAGCTATGGTCATACTGATAGGTGTCTTTCTTTATGTATGAGAGTTCTGCAGTAGAACATCTCTTAAAGAAGTCAAGCCACTCCTGCGTGAGGGCGATTTTTCCTTATATGTCATAGGAAAGCACATCCATGTTCATCTCTTCTTACAACACATAATGCAGCGGCCTACACCATCTTGACACCGAGGCCCGGAGATGTAGTCCCTCCTGGACGAACTCCGTCATCAAACAACGTGTTCTCATGATTGCTGATCTTGTTCATTTATGTTCCTCTTGTTTACAGCTACAGTTGTTCATTTCAGTTCTTTAACGTCTTTAAGTAAATGCAATTCTATTTATCAGCCGAATTAAAAGGTCTTGGTTAAGGGGTATTAAGATTTTACCCTGGATCAAGTGGTATCAGAGCAGGTATTCTTGCTGATTGGATTGCAGGCGTGAACATTGAATGTTTGCTGAGTCGAGCCATGGAGAGTGTGAAGGACATGTATGAAACCATGCTCAGGGTGTCCGAGAAAGCGGACATGCTGTACGAGGCTTACGAAAAACAAGCAGCAGAGAACGAAGAATTGAAGACCCTCCTACACAAAGAGAAGGAGGAAAAACAACAGTTGCAGCTTCAGTTGCAAACCACAACAGAAGAGTTGGAAGATTGGAAGCGCAACAATGAAATTCTGCAAGCAGATCATGATGCCTTGAAGGCATTCCTACATGAAGAGAAGGAGGAGAAGCAACAGTTGCAGCTTCAGTTGCAAGCCACGACAGAGGCGTGGGAAGATTTGAAATGCAACAACGAAACTCTTCAGAGAGATCATGATGCCTTAAAAGCATTCCTACAGAAAGAGAAGGAGGAGATGCAGCAGATGCAGTTTCAGCTACAAGCCATGTCAGAGGCAGTGACAGAAGTGAAGCGCGACGAAGGCTTACAACAGCTTTCTTCATCTGTATCGCCATCAACACCTAAGGTAAACAGTGTTGATTTTTCTTCAGTTTCTTCACATGATGTAATTTCAGTTGGAAGTGTGGAGATACCAATCATAGGTACCGGCATGAGGCTCCTCACTAAAATGAGGTACAGAGGAGGAGGACTTGGCATTCGTGGCCAAGGCATCACCGAACCATTGGAGGTTGTGCAACAACCTCGTTATGCAGGTTTGGGGTACAATGGTGAAGGATGTTCGAAGGACATCAAGGGCAAACAGATACTGATGAACTCTCCAAGGAAGAGGAATGATAGGGACACTTCGCCATCGTTCCACGGCAGTGCACGTTGCAGTGAAGGAACCGAGGCAAGCTCCCATCATCATGATGGCACCAGAGACCACCCCAGAAGGTATACTAAGTCTCATTATTCCAGAGTGCATTTTGATTACAAGAATGTTGATAACCATGGTCGTAAAATATGGCATCGTAAAACTTGTTATTTTTGTGGTTTGAATAACCATGTGATTTCTAAGTGCTGGAAGAGGATGGCAGCACAAAGGAGGAAGAGGCACGAAAAGCCTTCTCCCCAACAGGAAAAGAAATCAGTTAAGCAGGTTTGGAGGAAAAAGAACTTTTGCACCCATTGCGACCGAAGTGGCCACCAAAGAGCCACATGCTGGAAACTTCATCCAGAGCAGTGCCGTAAAGCCAAAGCGCCCGTGCATGCACCAGTTGAAAGAGCTGATCGACAAGCAAGTTCGCCACAAGGAGATGATCCACTCGTTTTAATAAATGAGAAGTGGTTCTTCTAGATTGTTTTTTCTAGATATGTTAAGCTTGTCATGGCCACACTTGTAAGTCTTTTGTCGCATTTTTATTATGAAGGTGATGATGTTTTTCCATCACTCGTTTAAGCGACCATGACATTTCTTTTTGGCCTTGTAAGTCGTGTGTTGGATCTCTTTCATGTAAAAGTGATGATGTGTTGCCATCACTTTGAGATGCGACGATTATGTTTTGGTCATGTTGTATGAGTCGTCTAATGCATTTCTTTCATGTAAAAGTGATGAGGAGTTTTTCCATCACTTCGAAATGCGACGATAAGGTCTGGTCTTGTAATTTTGTTGATGTATGATTTCCATTTTGCTGTAAACTTGACCACTGAGTGCATGTTATAAACTCGTGGCAAGTATGGAAATATCTGGGTCATTGTTGGTCACATTGAGAATGTAATGTTCGTTGCAGCTTTAGGCAGGTGTTGGCATTCCGATTCCGAAGGACAGAAGTGAAGGAGTCTTTAAGGGATGCGCCTTTTCAGACATTTGCATTTCAGCAGTTGCAGGTGTTGGCTTTGCATCTTGATTCCGAAGTACGCCAGGTGAAGGAGACATGTGGGGATGCGCCTTTCAACGACAGTTGCAAACAGTTGATGATATGTAAAGCTTGATGCTTTTGGAGGACCAAAAGCTCCTTAGTGGGGAGGATTGATCCAGGTGGAATAATCAGGTACAAGTACAGGTGGCCTGAGTAAAAGGCTCAAAAATAAAAGTGTTCGGATTGCTCTTGAACTAGGTTGAAGTTGTAGATCTCGAAATTCTGAATCCAACGGCGCAGACGGCACTCAATTCCGAGTCCGAATGAAGGAGTTAGGAGCAGTCAAAGTTTTGGGTTGACTTGGTGACTGGGCAGCCTTAAAGAGGACACAAATTGGACTTTTTCCGGCCACCGGATTCCGCAACCTCGCGTTTATCTTGTGCGAAATTGTGGCCCTGTTAGTTTGCCTCCTTCCATCCAAAACCGAATTCTTCAAAATGGATTAGTTTGTTTTAAAAAAACAAAAATTATTAAAAATGGGGTGGGGGCCGTGACCCCCGCCACCCCCGCGTATGTGGCACCATATATGAATGGGTTGGCGGGAATCGAACCCGCCCACACACGCACGACGGCGGCCCAACTTAAATCAACACACAAAACAACACTCCAAATTTAAACAACAAAATTTCAACCATATTTAAACCTACTTCGGCCATTCAAATATACATATTTAATATGTTATAACGTGTATGGCGGAGGTGGTTGGGGGCGGGGTCGCCCAATGCGGGCCCGACCCCCCCAAAACATTATTAAATTGTTTTGTAAAACAAAGCGCGTGCTATGTTGGGAGGCGCATCCCACTTCCAGACCTCCCACAATTATTATTTTTACCACCAAACTTTTGATTTTCTTGTTATTCCGCCCATCGTATTTTTATAGCAATTTATCCTTTTTTTTTAATTGCCGGGGCGGCGGAGGTGACGGTGCGCGCACCAGCTCGAGGAGTTTATTATTTTTTTATTGCAGGTGCATGTGGAACCATGAGCCAGAAAAGAGGCAGGTGGAACCCTGATTGAGGTCAATTTTCAGGAGGGCGAAATTTCGACTTTGTCCAAATGGGACAAATTTTATAAAACAAGCTTCAAGACTACCCAAACCGCCACGAGTCCGATGGCGTGCTCCGTTTCACATCCGATTTTTCGATTTTCCAGCCACTTTTGGAAGTGGACTATGCCGGTGTCAGATTTTTGCATGTGAGCAGTCGTTTTCCACTTTCTCGACGCCACAAGATATATGGTGTTTTCAGATTCTGCCGCAGAGCTGCTCAGCCTTCCGCAAATGGCAACATGAGGTATATGATGTGTATTCCATGTAATTCTTCATTTATTTCTCGTTGAGATGCATTATGTCTTGCAGATCCCGGTTGATACATGAGTTGTGGGATCTTTCTTTGTGTTGTTATTGATGTACTTTCAGCCATGGATTTGTGTAATGTATGAGTCCCTTTTATGCCACATTGGCGGGATGCTCCTTTTTCATATGTTTATTGTTGAGATCCCTTGTTTGCCAGGATTGGCGGGATACTCTCATTTGCTACATGTCAGCTATGGTCATACTGATAGGATTTTTTCTTTATGTATGAGAGTTCTGCAGTGGAATATCTCTTAAATAAGTCAAGCCACTCCTGCGTGAGGGCGATTTTTCCTTGTATGTCATAGGAAAGCACATCCATGTACATCTCTTCTTACAACACTTAATGCAGCGGCCTACACCATCTTGACACCGAGGCCTAGAGATGTAGTCCCTCCTGGACGAACTCCGTCATCAAACAACGTGTTCTTATGATTGCTAATCTTGTTCATTTATGTTCCTCTTATTTACAGCTACAATTGTTCATTTCAGTTCTTTAACGTCTTAATTAAATGCAATTCTATTTATCAGCCGAATTAAAAGGTCTTGGTTAAGGGGTAATGGGTGATTTCTACCCTGGATCATTGGGCCTGATTAGTGTATGACGATTGTACTGTACTGAGAGCTTGTGATAAGCTTTGTATGTTTGTATGAGATCGTCATATGATCTCCATGTTACATAATATATAGTTGGGGTTTTCAGCTTCAGGCTTTCCTGGTTAAAAATTGTGTTATGTGCGATTGAATATTTTTGTTTATGCTTCACATGTGTGTGCAATTAATTTTTCCGCAAAAGATTAACAAGTGGAATAGATTCAGTATCTTGCATAAAGTTAAATAGTGTGAGATCAGGTGGATCTAGGACATATGCATGCTTAGTGCATATAATTTCTAAAAAGAAGATATTAAAATATTATTTGATGAACCTTTAGAAGCATGCAGAGTATTCTAAAGCATTTAAGGAGAATCAAACCAATCATTGTTCCTCTCAAACTGAGACAACAATTGAAGATGATGACTCAACAACAGTGTTAAGGGGACCCACCAACAAAAGAACACAACATCAAGGAGATGAAGGGACTTACAGGAATTAAAAAAAAGGTATGCATCCCCTTATATGTTTTCATTGCAATAATGCAGCGCACTTTGCCTTCAAGTGTTAAGAGAGGAAATCGAAGGTGCAACAACATAAGTGGAATGTGCAATTTCTGCCACAACCACGAATTCCTCGGAAGAGAAATTCGACCAGCCAAGAACATAGAGGCTTTTTCCCTCAAAGGAAATATTTTCAGTGGCCTAATATCAATAAGAGGGAAAATTACAATCCATAAAATTAGACTGGAAAAATACTTGGTAAGAAGTTTAATTCCTTTCCCCCCTTCTTGAATAATATTGCATGCTACATGTGTAAGAAATTTTGGCACAGAGAAGTTGCATGCAAATCTGGCAAGAATTTTTTTTCCAGAATGTTGCAAATAGATTTAAGAGCAAAAAAAAATAACAATGCATGAGATATTTCAGCACCTCAAATGGTGGATGAAGGAAACACAAAACAATGTTTGGTTATGAAGAAAAGTCAACAGAAATTTAGCATATCATATTCTGCAATTCATGTAGTTGACATCTTGCGGATACTTCAATCAGTTAAAAGAAGCAATGTCGGCTTTAAAAGTTCACCAAAGAAAAATAGTGAGAAAAAAAAGAGAAAAAGTGGTATGCATGCTCAGGCAATGGTAGAAATCCACCGAATCAGGTGGATCTATGCAGGAAACAAGCTCATGGTGTTGAGCAAATTCAGCATGTGTAGGTGTGGAAGAAACAAGAAGACAATCTGCTCAGGTGGAGTAGATCCCTTGCTCCTCTACATTGAAAATAAGAGCTTGGCTTCAAGGGATGCCATAAAGTTTAGATGCAAGGATCATAAAGCAATATGATAAGGAATACATCTAAAGAATAAAAGGGAAGTATGCCATTTTTTATGAGTAGTATGGTTGGTTGCTCAATTAGTAGTATGAGCATGTGTAGTTTGGTGATGATATGTTTACAAGATTCCTTAACAAGTATTTTTTACGGATTTTGAATTTAAATAGGGAGCATGGTCACAAGGGGAGTATGCTCAAGTCAAGATTTGAGTATGAGACTATGCATTGACAATCAGTATCATTAACTGGTATCAATTGTGAGTTGCATTATAAAGGCTAATGGTGTTTATGAATGGATTGAATATTGTGATGTTGTTCCAATTGGTAACTGGTATCGCATGGTATCAACGGTATTGTCAATTTTTATTTATATTCATTAGACTCTTTGTTAGAAGAGTGGTGTATGTGTCTAGGTAGGCATTGTTATGAATGTAATCCTAGTTGATACTCATACCAACATTGAATGTGTTGTTTCAGCAAGAGATCCCTCTTGTTTTATTGAGGAAAATATTGGGAGTGAATACTCCTTTTCCCTTCAACTTAGTCTTCTTAACAGGATAGAGAGGAAGCTGCTTGGATCAAGTCAAAGGCATTTAAGTTTTTTTTCAACATAAGAAGAAGCAGTTGATAGGTCCACAAGATCAGAAGATAGAAGGAGATTGTTGACAGGGGGAGCATGTTAGTATCTTTTCCATTGATTTCAAAGGGGGAGAAGTATTGTCGATCAAACACAAGATGGTAAAATATCAGTGACAAAGCGAAGGGATAAGTGTAAAGATGGTAATGATCAATGATAACGATGTGTTGTTTGATATTGGCATTGTCATCAATTCCAAAGGGGGAGATTTTGGAAATGTGTTATTGATTTGAACCTGATATGTTAGTTTTTCTGTGCTAATTACCAGTTTGGAATTAAAATTTATTTGCTTCTTGTTTGCTTATGGTGCTTTAGTTTCCTTGGTGCAGGTGAGTGTCAAAACAAGAAATTGTCTTGTATTTTATGTTGAAATTAATGATAAATAAACAACATAAGTAATGATTGAACAATAGCATAAACATGTACATAAAACCATAAATAGAGCCATCAACACAAGTTTTTGATGAAGGAGTTCACCCCTCGTGGGCTACATCTCCTTGGTCCAACTCCATAGCTTGGGCTTCTTGTATTAGCTCAAATTTGGAAAAAATGCTATGTACATTTCTCAATTTCTCCTGAAAACTATTATATTATCTTCATAACATCAAATGATCTAAAAATGACAATCCAATTACTGAAAACTGACTCTGGCTAGTCCAGACTTTACCACCTTCATTGGTAGCTCTAGGCTCCTTTGAACTTCCCTATAGCAAAATCACATGAAGAAGTCGTTTTTAGCCTCTAAAATCCATGTCATTTTCTCTAGAATGCCAAAATCATCTAAAATTGACTATTCATTTTCCAAAAATGGTCGAAATCTGCCTCCATTATGACAAAAACAAATTTCGTGCAATTTTTCCACTAATTCTGGAAGCTCTGCCAGTTAGCTCCACTAAAAGTGGAAGTCCACCAAAATTAGGGGCGCCTCCAGATATGCCGCCAAGTTAATCTGCAGTTAACTGAATCTTAATTAAATACTAAACGGTCTTAATGCGCTAATGGCACTCTTAGTTAAAGCTCTACCTCATGGTCACATTGTGAGGTCACATGGCGGGAGGGGTTGTTCCACTCCGCGCTCCGCAGGTCCTACCGCACATGGATTAAATAGAAGTTGGTGCGAATGGTTATCAAATTCAGTGTTGTTGCTCAGCTGTTAAGTCATTTATTTGTGGGGCCGAGGTTCGGGGTTCATAACCGACCCCATCTCGTTTAATAGTTTTTTCCCCACATGATAAACAATGCGGGGACTTGGTTGACTGATCCACGAACCTTTGGCTTTGATGGATTCTATTTAATCCACCGAACTTTGGCATATATGTTTGAACTATAATATATGTTATATGATATAACACTAATTTAATTCCACCGAACTTTGGCATATACGTTTGAACTATGATATAACACCAATAACACTAATTTAATTCCACCGAACTTTGGCATATACGTTTGAACTATGATATAACACCAATTTAATTCCACCCAACTTTGGCATATGATATAACACCAATTTAATTCCACCCAACATGGGCATATACGTCTGAACTATGATATAACACCAATTTAATTCCACCCAACTTTGGCATATACATCTGAACTATGATATAACACCAATTTAATTCCACCCAACTTTGGCATATAGTCTGAACTATGATATATGTTATATGACATAACACCAATTTAATTCATAATGGACCTTTGTAACTTGGTTAATAATCCATCAAACCTTTGAACCTTGCATTTATGTTATATACAACGGATTTGTCATTTGAAATATGGTTTAATACGTGGAGTTTTCAAACTTGAATTTAATTAATATTTAAATAAATTTAATATAATATATATTATATATTATATATATGTTTCAAACATATAATATATTATATTATATAATATTAAATTATAAATAAATAATTAAATTAAATAATAATAATAAATTACAATTCCACTTTAGATCATTAGGAGAATTTCATCCATATAGACCAAACTTGTGAATTAGAAAATTCCACTTGTCACAGTGTTATTGGCAAATTTGAAGAATATTTCTAGAAGATTCATTTTTGTTGATTGGGCTTCCATGTTAGCAACCTGTCACAATTTAGATTGGAAGGTTTATTTATATGTTGGTTTTGGGCTTATCAGCGGGCGCCACGTGGCCTGCCCAGAGGCCGCCACGTGGCCCCAGGCTGGTGAAGGTTTGGCGTTGCAAAATTTATTGAAGACAACAGGATTTGAACTCGGGTTTGGGCGCTGCCAGCCAGGCGACCCGACCGGGTGCTCTACGGGAAGTTCTTAATCCTTATGGATCAATACTTGTATATGAAGTTTAATGAAAAATCCGTTGGGGCCGAAAGGGGGCCAACCCCCCCTCTACAACATGACCATTGCTCAGATCCATGATCTAATTCCCGGCGGGTTAATGCAAACGGTCACAGTTATGGTTTCAAAGGGGATAGGTCACATGTATTGCAGAAAGTTATATGCAACATTTATTATAACGGTTGATATAACCGTAGCTCCAACATCCAATGCCGACGGGTGCGGTCACATGCAGCCCTGTGAAATTTAATGTAACCCTTAACCGTAGCGGCATAAATGGAGGAATCCGCCCAAGTTTGGCGCTAGTGCCTAAATTAGTGGAGCTAACTACAGTTTCTCCACATTTCGTGGAGGTTTTCTAGCCCTGATTGGGCAAAAGTGGTTTTGCTCATAACTTTTGCTAGGAGAGTCCATTTGGGGCGAATTGTTTTTTTATTTTGGGTAATTTGAGCATTCCAGAGCCAATGGTGTAGGTTGCAGAGGCAACAGAGCTCATCTTCAGGTACTTTTTCAGCGGAGAAGTTTGGAGAGCCATTAGGGCCTAGGGAGTGTTGCAGCTGTATTGGGCTATGGTTAACCTTTGGAGGTGAAACAAAAGCCCATATTTATTGTTTTCTATGTTCTGAACTCATTTCCACAGCTTGTTTTGTCTGTTTAGGCTTTATGATCACTGTATAATCAATTTTGAGCATAATAAGAGTAAGGACATGCTCATTTGGGGGCCTTGGACCCAACAGATGTAGCCCAGGAGGGGTGAGCTGCCTTATCATATGCTGTGTTATATTATGTGATTTATTTGCTATGTTTTTCCAGAGTTAAATATGTTAAACAGTAAAAATAAATAAGTCTCCTACACACAAAAACACTCATAAATTCAGCAAAAGCATTTTGTTCCAATTGCAAAACCTATTAAACAGTTTGCACACATAAGTTTATGGATAATGAATACCTTGCACCAGCGAACAAGTAGTTTCATTACCAGATCATTAGTGATTACTTCTATTATTTTTTAGGCAGAGTCTGTAAAGGGCCAGAAAGCTTCGGGATCTCATCCTTTCTTTGAAAGGTGACATATCCTGTAAATGTCCCTACAGTCCATCTCTGTATTAGAAATAAGAAGTTCTCACATTTCAAATCAGTTCATGTTTCTTTTGGAGCCCATATGGTGATGACACTATATTCACTATATGCATGAAGGATTGGGCAAGAAGGCTTCCTAGAACCAATGAGTGGGATCATGAGATTCCAAGTATCTTTTGGCTTCATGAAGACTATATTATTGCAGCCCAAGATAAGTAGCACCAAATTTATCATAAATGGAGAGAGAGATAGCGTAAGTTGAACAACCTTATCTCTCACTTTCAGCCATGCAACCCCTACACATTGCATAAGCAGGGGATTGGTGATTGTTTCTATGAGCTACCAAGGATGGCTCACTTTGTTTGGATGATAGCATGGAGAATGGAGTTTCTCATGGGGACCGAGTCACCCAAATTTTACCATCTCCCATGCCTCGAGGAGGCCAATGGACAGTATATAACACTTTCCATATATATCCCATTTTTCATGATGAAAGCTATTTGGTTTATCCACCAAAAGCAAACTTGTATTCTTGGGAGGGGACATATCCATTGGATATTTTGCAGTATCCTTGTAGCTTCTTGAGGACAAGCAACATTTTGGAGGGGAGGACTGTAATATTCCTAAATTAGCCTACAGCTAATTGGAATATTAAAGTTTTGTTTTGTCACTTAAATAGGTGAATAAGTGGGTAGGGAGACCCACAAATATCTTTATTGTGAATAAAACCACTTCTCATGTGAAAGTGGAGCATCTTTTCAGCCTAATAAAGCACCCTGAGGTGTGAATAGGGGCTAAAACATGTGGAATGGGTCAACTTTGACCAAATCAACAGCGTTGTCATGGAGGAGTGGACATTAATGGAGGGACATCGCAGTTTTAGATGGAGATACAATTCAATGAAGTAGTGTCATTAATGGATGGGGCTTAGGGTTTGGAAGCTCATATCTTATAAAAGGAAGAGGATGGCAGCCCTATTATTCATCTTGGTATATTTTATATTTTGATATATGGTTTGTTTAGACATATAGCTTTCTTCAGCTGTTTAGCTAAGATTGCATGTGTTTTTTAGCACAGGGTGTTCCTGATCAGGAATCCCACCTCTTCTATTGAGGATCTCTTGGAGGAGTTTTCACTATACTTCCACATTCAAGCTTTTGGCCAAGCTTCAGTCTCATGTTCAACACAGTTATGTTTAGAGTTGGGTTGTGTTGCAGGGGTATAGCAATGGAGGAGAGAAATCTCCAAATTCTGAGCTATTTTTCCATTGGAGGGATCATCCTTTCATCTAGAGACTTGTGAGGAAAACTTCAGGGCTTCATTACACATTGTGGCATCAGGCCAAGTAGCAATCATCAACTACAGCGCAGTTTCCTGCAGAAACTGCATTATTTTGGAGAACAGCTGCAGTAGTGGGTTTATTGCCCTATTTGGAGTGTTTGGGTTTCCTGTGTGGGGATCAACCCTTAATTTAGGAGATCTGTGGGAAGAGGATCATCCATCTTGTATATCAGATCAGCTATCTCCCATCATTGATTTATTTACATATATTATTTAGCCCTAGGGCCAAATCTACTATATTTTGTATAGTGTGTTTTTCCGGAAACCTTTTTTGGGTTGTCCTGGAATTCTGTTTTGGAGCATGCATCTCTAGCCTTGTCATTTTTGGAGCATTATATCAGCAGCAATATATTTTCATATCTTTCAGTTGTTATTCTCTCTTATACAACGCAGTTTTCTTGGTTCATGTAGTTCATATGTTAACAACATTCTAGATCTAGGTGTATGCTTTCATGAGAGGCTTATTCAGCCAACTTGAGTGATATTTTCCTCAAGATCTTGTACCTATTTTGCTGTTATAATAATAGTGGAATGGATCCACTGTTGTCTCATGCTTTGATCTATTATATTTCTGCATATTTCCAGTTATATGCATTCTATTCCTACTTTTCCCATTTGGGAATATTACAAACTTCTAATGGCTTGGCCCTGTTTCATTATGCTCAAAATGGTGATCACATACATTTACAATGCTCAAATGGATTCAAAACCTATTTCATTAGCTTCAGAATACCCAAAAATTCATGTCTAGCCTCTTTCTCATCCGAAATTGGTCAAAAACTAAAGAAGTTATGAGCCTCCCTAGTTTTGCTGCTAATTGCACCATAATTTCCCCAAAATCTGGAGCGGTCCTACAATTTCGCTCTGATTTCGGCTAACTGAGTGACATTTTTGCACAATTTCGGGTGAAATTCTCGAATCATTGAAATTCCCAGTAACACTTAAAATCCGCATTTTAAAACTCTATGGTATGGTGCTAATTAATTTAAAAAAAAAAAAAAAAAAATATAGACGGTTACCGTAACTGTAGGCAGTCACGGTGGCAGCGGTCACATGTTCCGGTGGTGGTGGTGATTTTTGCGAGCGACTAGCCTCTACGCCCCCCATCTCCAGCAATGGTCACATGTCATATACAATATGGAGTTCGGGGCTAAGCCATGGCCCCTACCCCAAACCTTCCGCCATGTCACCTTTAAATACAACATTTAAACCTTATGTTAATGAGAAATACATTGGTGTATTGGTATGTGGTGTTGTTAGTTGGACGAAGGTCTGGTGTTTGACCCCCACCTGGACCACTCGACCCTTACATAAATTTTTGGTGGCCTTTGATGCTGCCACGTGGTGGCCTCCGATTGGGCCATGTGGCAGCATGTGGTTGGCCGTCTTTCCAACCAATCAAAATCCACCAACTAGAACCAATAGAAACTGGACAAGTGGCATGATCGGATTGTGTCCACCATGCCCATTCAGTGGTACGTACTGCTAACTGGGAAACCTGCACAATTTTGCCAAATTTTGCTTATTTTGGAAAACAAACGAAACACATTTTCAGGAGCATATGGTGTTGGTTTTCCGCGAAACAAGTTGTGTCGGATTCAAAACGATGAGATATACACAGTCGTTCAGGTTCCACACCATTCCAACAAATTTCATTTTTTAGCATAATTTTGAGCACCTAATCAAATATTAGGACATGAACTTGAGGAACCTTCGCCTCCATAACTTTGACTAGAGTTTGACATTGTACTCCCAAAAACTATAGGTTGTGAATTCCTACCTCTAACACCAACCAAAATCATCCCAAAAATCAAAAAATTGCTTGTAAATTGAAGAAGGAGATATATGCAGGAAGCCACCAAGAAATTTTAGGGAAAGGACATTGTTTTATGCAACAAACAAGAAGGTAGGAAAGTTACCAACTTCTTCATCGGACATTGCCAAGGAATCACATGTAGACCATCCAGTGTGTCAAGCGAAGGAGTCTTTTGTTGCTTGTCACTAGGACTATCTCTTTCCTTGTCAATTATTGTCGAATTAATCCAAAGCTTGAAATCAAACAGGTGAAGAATCCTTTGTTGACCAAGATCCCAAGAACAAAATTCAGTTACAGAGTATAATCTCAAGGAGGTAACATTAGCTCTGACCAGGACGAAACACGACACTAGAATCTCATCCAAAGCATGTTGGCTTAGAGGGATCCCCGAGACAGGAAGGAAATAAATCCTAGCACTCACACTATTGCCTTGATCATCATACTCCTTTAAATAAGTGAGAACCATTCCCAAGCTATTACTCTCTTCCATGAATGAGGGGAACGAACTATGTACTTCCCACGCAGGCGGTATCCTTTTCTCTGGTGTGAGGGATATACCTATCAAATTTGGTTGCTTGAAACTGTTATGCATGCAATGTGAGAATTTAATCCAAATCATTTTGTGCAAATTCACCATGAGCAAGGGAAAGGTGGGCGCATGGCCTTCAGGATGCCCTCTTTCCATCTCCCAAGAAAGGATACAGTTGAATTGCTTGATGAAATCACTCATAAATGAATGATTAAGGTTTACAGTTAATCTAATGAGTTTGATAATCAAATCAACAATTCCCCTCTTGGTTCTAATGTTTTATGGGATATAAACATAGAGGAGCTTGTAATATCCATTGATGAAGTCATGGTATGGTTTTCCATCCTCTTTATTGATTGATCTTTATTTGCCCCTTTCTCAAACTGAAAGCTTGATTGGCTTGTTTATTTGCTTCAAAATTCTGACTCCTTAGGATATGATAAACATTTTTATGCTTAAAGGAATTTAGGTGCCTATTATTCTTTGAAGGAGAAGCTTAAGTTTATTTTCCTTAGGAGTTGTTCCTTTCTGTAGAGTCGTCAAATGTTAATTAAGGAAAGGTTCAGACCTAATTTTATGATACAGTTCATATCAAATCGGCCTACTTCAAGCTACTCAGAAACTAAGTCGACCTTTCAAGAACAATGAAATGTGACTTATTTAGAGGGGCCACAAAATAAGTAAACCAAGGAACAATTCACTTTATTCAAAAATATCATTTCAACTTACAATCTATAATATGTATCTTATGTACTTATAACCCTAACTGAGTGAAATTCAGAATCTACCCTAACTAAGTGAAATTCAAAATCTACCCTAACTGAAGTTGCAAACGAGTATATTTTCACTGGAATATTAACGGGCGTTGCTCATCGGTGATTGATAATCAAGAGGCATCGGGTTCTTGCTTGTCGGTGTGCTCTTCCAAACCTCGTGTCCCTCATCGTTCTCCTTTTGGTCATCGTTGTTTTTCTCCGATGTTGTCGAAAGCACAGAATAGGGTTCTCTTTCCAATAGGATCGTTCTCGGATTTGTTCTGTCTACCCTATTCTGTAAGCTATCGGGATCGTCATTTCTTGGCTTCTTATGTACTTGATCTCTCTCTGGAAAGGTCCGTGTTCGATCATCATCAGAGAAGAAGGAAGTGTAGTAGAGTCGATGATAGCCGTCAGAGTTTTGTAGAGGGGATACTTCAAAGGAAAGTTGGAGCTCACACCTATAGTGGAACATGACTTCACAAATGGGGAGTTGTTCAAAAATTTCTACAAGCACGAATATATGCATGAAGTGTAGCTCAGTACAGGGGGGATGAGGATGGAGGTGCTCAATGAGTTCCAACCCCTACAAGTCTCATAACTGATGAACTTGCTGGAAGTCATTAGCAACCCTGGTATTAGCAGAGTAAGCTAGAGCATAGGTTGAAGCATATGAGTCCTATAGGTAGAGCATTTCACATGATTTTGAAGTTGCCCGAATTAATGAAACAAAGATAGATAGTAAGCAGCTCCATGAATCTGAGGAAGTGACCTTGAACAATCAAAATACCAGGTTTTGGTCTGGTTGGGAAATAACCTCGCCCTTAACCGGAGAGTTGTGGCGTTCCACCTCTATATTACAAGGGAATCAAAGTTATAGAAGTCGATTTTTATGCACCTGATTTCAGCAAACCCCAATTGTAGGCACCACACGATACCATTACATGTGAAAAACCATGTGGCGTGGAGTGGCATGTGGCATATGGCTTACCGACAAAGAAATAATATATAAACGAACATAAAAAAACTAAACATTTAATGTATGCTGACTAATACTATCATTATTTCTGATTTTGAAAATACTAATGAAGCAAACCCATTGATTTCATTAACAATATGAACAAAATAGCCTTATATAGCTTATTCGTTTGGGGAAGAGGCTAATAAAATGAGAAAACATCTAATTGGTCTATCAAATCATTACATCATTTTATAGGTTGAGTAAACGGTGTTTAATGAAGCATTTTATGAAATGCAAAAAAACTTTAGGTTAGTTCGAACACTGACTAATGCTAGTAAGTAAAACTGATTGCTAATAGTCCCATGCCGCAGGCATGGGACTAATAATGTTGGGAAACATAGATGAGCATTGATCTCAAAGAGTAAAGCTAAAGCAATGAAATGAGATGCTAGGGAAACGTTAGTGTTAAGTTGGTTGGGAAAGCGCATTGAGAAAATTTAAAGATGGGAAATATATAGCTTGCAATCATAAGAAAACTAAAGTAAAAGTTAACACAATTGGAATGAAATTAAACATAAGATAGAAAAACACGATAAGGAAACGTTAGTGTTAAGTGTTAAGTTGGTTGAGAAAGCGCTTTGAGAAAATTTAAAGATGAGAAACATATAGCTTGCAATCATAAGAAAACTAAAGTAAAAGATAATGGAATTGGAATGGAATTAAACATAAGATAGAAAAATAAAGTAAAAAGTAAGAGAATTGGAATAGGATCAAACATGAAACAAAGTAAAGATAAAATTAAAGTAATGAAATTAGATGCAAACATATAGCTTGCAATCATAAGAAAACTAAAATAAAAGGTAACGGAATTGGAATGGAATTAAACATAAGATAGAAAAATAAAGTAAAAGGTAAGAGAATAGAAATGGGATCAACATGAAACAAACTAAAGATAAAATCAAAGTAATGAAATTAGATGCAAACATATAGCTTGCAATCATAAAAATAAACTAAAGTAAAAAATAACGGAATTGGAATGAAATTAAAAATAAGATAAGAAAAATAAAGTAAAAAGTAAGAAAATTGGAATGAGATCAAACATGAAACAAAGTAAAGTTAAAATTAAAATAATGAAATTAGATGCAAACATATAGCTTGCAATCATAAGAAAACTAAAATAAAAAGTAACGAAACTAGAATAAAATTAAACATAAGATAAAAAAATAAAATAAAAGGTAAGAGAATTGAAATAAGATCAAACATGAAACAAACTAAAGATAAAATTAATTTAATGAAATTAGATGCCACGGAAACGTTATTGTTATGTTTGTGTGGAAGTTAGGGAAACGTTATTGTTATGTTTGTGTGGAAGTTGGGTTTTAGAAAATTCGATGATGGAAAACATATAATTTGAAACATGGAGGAATAGAGTCATGTTGGAAAAAATAAAATTAAAGCAATAATATTAGATGCTAGGAAAACGTTTCTGGTCAAATTTGTGTGGAAAAACGGTTTTCAGAAAATTATAACTTCAAAAGATATTGCTTGAAATCTTAAGAAAATGGAAAAGGTAAAGGAATTGGAATGGGTCAGATGCTTCGAAAAAGTAAAGCAATGAAGTTTGGTGTTAGGCAAACGTCATCGTTAAGTTCGTGTTAAAAGATGGGAAACGTGCAGCTTGAAATTTTTGAAAAGAAAACATGAAAGGGAAAGGAATGCATGTAAACATGCTGGAAACTTTCATGTAACAGCAGTATACAATTCCAATGATAAATATGTGTGGGCGGACGATTGTTATGTAAATGTTTGCAGAGAGACACGATAGAGATTCAGTGGAGAAATAGAATTGTGTTCACTGTTTATCACAAGTTGGATTCGGATTGTATTTTGGGATCATGGCTTTGCTCAAGATTTGGGGAGTAAGTCGAGCCATCATGCGATTGTTGGTCATACAGTTCGTTTGCTGGCTCGGATGGTTCTCCACTTTTGCTTTGGCACAATTTGAGATAAGCGAAGGTGTAACAGGATCTGTTACTTTTCCTGCCCTGGGAGTTACGTGCGTATCAAATTTAGCTGTTTTTGTTACAAGCCTCATCAGAGGACGACTTGATTTAGAAATGGGTGCGCGGGATGTCCTTGACATTTTATGGACTCCCGAACTCCAGAACATAAAGAGGATTAAGCATGGATATGGACTGACCACATGTATACAAGAAGATGCTCCTATCGGAGGAAGGGGTGATCCTCAGAAGGCTGCGGAAAAAGTTCCTCAGACTGCTAATTCTACAGAAGAAAATGATGTACAGACTGCTTCCACAAGAGGTCCAGAGACTGCTTCTACTGAAGGCAACGTCATTAGGACTGCTTCTACAGAGGGAGGAGGCCTTCACACTGCTTCTACGGTAGAAACAGTTCTCCCGATTGGTTCTACAGAAGGTCAAGTTGATTCTGAAGAAGAAGAAGAAAAAGCAGAAATAGAAGAAAGAAAAAAAGAAGAAGCAGAAATAGCAGGCGCTTCTACTAGAAAACGAGATTTGAAGACCGCTGATGTTGTAATGCTGTCAAATGGCACAAGGAATTGGTCGATGAGGCAATTCATCAAATCGAATGCCGGTGTTGTGCAATCCATCGTACTACAATTCATGCCTTTGAAGCGCGCAATAAATGATGTCAGAGAGGAACTCACTTCAGGAGACACTGTATTAAAGTCATGTAAATGCAGGCGCCCTATGTGTCACTGCATTGTATTCTGGACAATGGAAGAGACCACGGACATGCTTGCTCGTAGGATGCCCGGAACATTGAAACGACTCTCTAATTCCCTATGCCTACTCCCCTGTTCCACCTGCCTCAGAGAACGCTGCCATGACTGCAACCCGGAGAACCTGTTGCCTGCGGAGGGCGAGGCTTCACAGCCATTGAGAGAGAGTGTGGTATCTGGTATTCTTCATGATATCCATGCCAGATACATCGCTGCGGGGGCGCCAATTTGCATATGCATTCCAATGAATGATGCCGGCGATGATGATTGGACAAAGCTACTAATAAAATCTTTGAGGTCTAAAGAAGCGGAAGGCAGAGGAGTCAGAAACATGGCTACAGAAGCTCTGGAAGGCTACTTGGGTGGAGGTAGACGAAGCGAAGAGGGAACTGTAGAATACGACATTTTCTCCTTCGTAGTGCCAAGGTTGACTGAAGTATTAATAAATCTTGTGCTCACATTCTGGTTCAGAGTAGATGGCTTCTCTAGCGCTCTGGTGGCCAGAAGGACAGTGCGAAATTACTTGGTGGACAGTAAATCAAGTGGGTTCGCTGCCAATGCATTTCTAGCCAAAGCTGTGGTCAATTATAATGGCGATAACAGCCAGGTTTGCCAAGTGCTAACTTTTAGAGGCCGTGATCGGCTGTGCATGATAACCTTTATATCCGTGGGTTGTGTCAACGTCATTTGCTCTCTTCGTTGGTCTCTGCTTATTTCTTTTGAAGGTGGGCCTGATAATTCTCACCCACCCTCTTTGCCTATAGTTGCTGTGATAATTGCTGCCATTGGTACACCATGGCCAGTGATGACGTTAGTGGCGTTTTGGGATATATTCCCCTCATATGTCGGATGTGACACCTTTAGGGGATTTGTGAAAGTGTTTGTTTTAGTCTCGGTGATGCTACTCTTTGTGGTGATTTCATCGGTTTTCTGGCCAGGGTTTATAATTGTAGCATGTCGAAAACATCGTCACAATGATCCTTATGTTTATGGATTGTATGCGACAGCTTTAATTTTGGAAATGGTGTGCTTCGTATCTTGGAGCGCACTGGCCGGAACGGTTGGCATAAAGGGTTTTGGAAGATGGGTCTATGGTGCTCTTCAAATATTGATCTGGCTGAAGTGGGCAACCGGTAGTTTTTTTCTCAGTGAGGATAATTCCAAAGAATTTTTTGGGAAAAATCCTAACAAGTTGATTCTTCTCCTTTACTCTTCCTCATTTTGGCTAAATGCCGTACTGGCTGCAGTTAGGAGCAAGTGGGAGGCGTGGCCATGGAGTGAGAATCATTTATTTTCATTTATCCGAGGGTAATTCTTATCCGCCTTGTTGTGGCTGAACGCTTCCAATGGTTAAGGACACAATGACTTAAGATGATGTAATATGCAACCTAATTGGATTGGAGCATCACTTTATATATCTATTTTTAGATGGTAAAGGTTGTATTTCTTTATTATGTAGAATTTCATCTAATGAACCAACTATACGTTTCAATGTTTCATCTCTGAGATCATGAATATTTGTAAATTTGTTTGAAGTTCATGATTTTCATATCCATCGAAATTGGTTTATGATAAATACAAAACATATAAATTTAATTTTATAAATTGAAAGAGCCCTACAAAATTAATTGTATAAAAATTAAAATACAAAGATATCACAATAATAAATAATGGTATTTTTTTTTTTATATAAAATAATTTTGTATAATTTTATAAATAAAAAACATTAATTCAACACATACATATATTTTTTTATAAAAAATAATTTTGTATAATTTTATAAATAAAAAACATTAATTCAACACATACATATATTTTTTTATAAAAATTAAGTTTTTATAATTTTATAAATAAAAAACATTAACTCAACCCATATATATAAAAATAATATTTTTTTTATTTTTTAAAATGTAATGTGATTTAGTATTTTATTTTAGGATAGGATTAAGATTAATAATGCTAGAAATAGCTTTAAAAAACATATAAAAATCAACCATATTTAATATAAATGAAATTCTACATAAAATATTTTAAATTTCCATAAATGTAAATATTTGATATGTTATTTAAGAAAAATGATGTAATATAATATGAAATTATTACATATATTTAAATGACAAGTTAAGATATTAAGTTAATAAAATAAATTAAGTAAAACATAAATTATTATTGTGTATATTTAAATAAATTTATTATTATTTTTAATTTGATTTCTTATTTTGCTAATTTTATATTTATAAAATATTAATTTAAAAGTGTTTTATAATTTTATATGATGATGATGATGGTTAATGTCCAATAAGACCAAATTTTGGTCTATCAAACCTAAAGAAACCAATTATTGTACTTGATTTATTGTAAAGAAGAGGATTGGAGTCCTCATTATTTTTTATTAATAAAATCATTTATTCTATATTGTTCATTTTGTGTTCTATTTATAAGTGATCTAGACTCGTAAAGTAACAATTGTAAAAGAAATATTGATTCACTGCGCCACCACCCCCCCTCCCCCTAAGTATGTTATGAAACCAGCTCCAATAGAAGAAAAGAGAGATCAACGCCTTAGAAATCAGCCACTTTGAGGGGGAAACCTCCTTTACATTACATAAATGAACAATTATTGGATGAAACAAATGACAAAGCCTCCTTTCTATATATAGGAGTCCATGGGGTCACAATATATTCCTAGCTGACTGATTTGAAATGTGAGAACTTTTTATTTCTAATACAGAGATGGACTGTAGGGGCATTTACAGGATATTTCACCTTTAAAGAAAGGATGAGATCCCGAAGCTTGTTGGCCCTTTACAGACTCTGCCTAAAGAAATAATAGAAGTAATCACTAAAGATATGATAATGAAACTACTTGCTTGCTGGTGCAAGGTATCCATTATCCATTATATTATGTGTGCAAACTGTTTAATGTGTTTTGCAATTGGAACAAACTGTTTTTGGTGAATTTATGAGTCTTTTATGTAAAGGAAACTTATTTCATTTTACTGTTTAACATCTTTAACTCTGATAAAACACAACAAATAAATCAAAAAATATAACACAGCATATGATAAGGTAGTTTACCCCTCCTAGGCTACATCTGCCGGGTCCAAGGCCCCCAAATGGGCATGTCCTTGCTCTTATTATGCTCAAATTTGTTAATACAGTGATCAGAAAGCCTAAGCAAGCAAAACAAGCTATGAAAATGAGTTCAGAGCATAGAAAAAAGTTAAGATAGGTTTTTGTTTCACCTCCAAAGGTTAACCATAGCCCAATACAGCTCCAACACTCCCTAGGCCCTGATGGCTCTCCAAGCTTCTCTGCTGAAAAAGTACTTGAAGATGATCTCTGTTGCCTCTGCAACCTACACCATTAGCTCTAGAATGCTCAAATTATCCAAAATCAAAAAAATAAAATAAAAAAATAATCGCTCCAAAAGGACTCTCTTAACCAAAGTTATGTCCCACTGAAGTTTTGCCCAGTTTGCCCTTGAAAAGCTCCACCAAATTTGGTGGAACTACCAGTTAAGGCAGCTAAAGCCGGATTCGGCGCTAAAGTTGGCACTCTGCCAATAATCCGCCAGCCGTTGGGGGCTAATGGATAAGGGGCGCGAGTCCATAGGACCGCACCCGTCGGCGTATTCCATGTAATACTTTGAGTTATATGTGGAGGCATTAATGTTAAACCATATCATAAAACTGTTTAAACAAACTCCTGATCCGCAATTCACGTGACCTGTTGCATAAGTTTTATCCATCGGTGATATAAGCCCTGGGTTATGGTTTCAGGCCGCTGATCATATTGAATGGGGGGTTGGCCCTTAGGGGCTAGCCCCCCTTCCGGCCCCGCCCAAACATAACACAAACTATATATATACAATCAAACCTTGGTCTATTAAGAACTTCATGTGGCGTGCCTAGTCGGGCCACCCGACTGGCATGGCTTCGACCCGGGTTCAAACCTGCCTGAACCATAACAAAATTTTATTATGATGCCATTTGATTGTAGTTCTAGGGCCACGTGGCAACCTCCGGGCTGGCCATGTGGCGCCCTGTGATTGGTTCCCCACAGAACATTCCATGGAATATTTTGTGGATTATTCTGTAGAATATTCCCAGAATATTATGTGGAATATTCCTTTTATAATATTTTTTTTACCCAAAGTCAAACTGAGTCAAATTGGGCTTTTTACCTGAAATTGAGAAACTTCAAACTTGAATATCTTCCTCATACAGCATCGGATTTGAGTGCCATTCATGACTACAGGATCGTTTTGATGAGATCTTTCCTGTCGTTCTAGTTTGAACCAATTATGAGCAAATAAATTTTTGAGCATTTTTCCAATTAGGACATGATCACCTGATCATACCTCCCCATTGGGAAGCTTTTGGACCCACAAAAACCTTCAATTACCTGTTAAGAAGGTGAGGATACAGCCTCCTCACCTGTTCCAACTCCATCAACTTTGCCTTGCTCGGTTTACTGCCTTTAAGACCAACTTGAACATAATCAACATCTCCCCTCCTTTAGCAAAGGAGTCTTTTATTGCTTGTCACTAGGACTATCTCTTTCCTTGTCAATTATTGTCGAATTAATCCAAAGCTTGAAATCAAACATGTGAAGAATCCTTTGTTGACCAAGATCCCAAGAACAAAATTCAGTTGCGGAGTATAATCTTAAGGAGGTAACATTAGCTCTGACTAGGACGAAACACGACACTAGAATCTCATCCAAAGCATGTTGGCTTAGAGGGATCCCCGAGACAGGAAGGAAATAAATCCTAGCACTCGCACTGTTGCCTTGATCATCATACTCCTTTAAATAAGTGAGAACCATTCCCAAGCTATTACTCTCTTCCATGAATGAGGGGAACGAACTATGTACTTCCCACGCAGGCGGTATCCTCTTCTTTGGTGTGAGGGATATACCTATCAAATTTGATTGCTTGAAACTGTTATGAACGCAATGTGAGAATTTAATCCAAATCATTTTGTGAAAATTCACCATGAGCAAGGGACAGGTGGGCACATGGCCTTCAGGATGCCCTCTTTCCATCTCCTAAGAAAGGATACGGTTGAATTTCTTGATGAAATCACTCATAAATGAATGATTAAGGTTTACAATTAATCTGATGAGTTTGATAATCAAATCAATAATTCCCCTCTTAGTTCTAATGTTTTATGGGATATATACATAGAGGAGCTTGTAATATCCATTAATGAATTCATGGTATGGTTTTCCATCCTCTTTGTTGATTGATCTTTATTTGCCCCTTTCTCAAACCTAAAGCTTGATTGGCTTGTTTATTTGCTTCAAAATTCTGACTCCTTAGGATATGATAGACATTTTTATGCTTAAAGGAATTTAGGGTACCCATTATTCTTTGAAGGAGAAGCTTAAATTTATTTGCCTTAGGAGTTGTTCCTTTCTGTAGAGTCGTCAAATGTTAATTAAGGAAAGGTTTAGACCTAAGTTTATGATGCAGTTCATATCAAACCGGCCTACTTCAAGCTACTCAGAAACTAAGTCGACCTTTCAAGAACAACGAAATGTGACATATTTAGAGGGGCCACAAAATAAGTAAACCAAGGAACAATCCACTTTATTCAAAACATATCATTTCAACTTACAATCTATAATATGCATCTTATGGACTTATAACCCTAACTGAGTGAAATTCAGAATCTACCCTAACTGAGTGAAATTCAAAATCTACCCTAACTGAAGTCGCAAACGAGTATATTTGCACTGGAAGATTGATGGGTGTTGCTCATTGGTGATTGACAGTCAAGAGGCATCGGGTTCTTGCTTGTCGGTGTGCTCTGCCAAACCTCGTGTTCCTCATCATTCTCCTGTTGGTCATCATTGTTTTTCTCCGATGTTGTCGAAAGCACCGAATAGGGTTCTCTTTCCAATAGGATCGTTCTCGACTTTGTTCTGTCTGCCCTGTTCTGTAAGCTATCGAGATTGTCATTTCTTGGCTTCTTATGTACTTGATCTCTCTCTGGCAAGGCCAGTGTTCGATCGTCATCGGAGAAGAAGGAAGTGGTAGTAGAGTCCGTGATATCCGTCAGAGTTTTGTAGAGGGGATACTTCAAAGGCAAGTTGGAGCTCACACCTATAGTGGAACATGACTTCACAAATGGGGAGTTGTTCATGGATTTTTACAAGCACGAATATATGCATGAAGTGTAGCTCAGTACAGGGGGGACAAGGATGGAGGTGCTCGACGAGTTCCAACCCCTACAAGTCTCATAACTAATGAACTTGTTGGAAGTCATTAGCAACAATGGTATTAGCAGACTAAGCTAGAGCATAGATTGAAGCATATGAGTCCTATAAGCAGAGCATTTTACATGATTCTGAAGTTGCCTGAACTAATGAAACAAAGATAGATAGTAAGCAGCTCCATGAATCTGAGGAAGTGACCTTGAACAATCAAAATACCAGGTTTTGGTCTGGTTGGGAAATAACCTCGCCCTTACCCAGAGAGTTGTCGCGTTCCACCTCTATATTACAGGGGAATCAAAGTTATAGAAGTCAGTTTTTATGCACCTGATTTCAGCAAACCCCAATTATAGGCACCACACGATACCATTACATGTGCAGAACCATGTGGCATGGAGTGGCATGTGGCATATGGCCTACCGACAAAGAAATAATATAGAAACGAACACAGAAAAACCAAACATTTAATGTATGTTGACTAATACTATCATTATTTCTGATTTCGAAAATACGAATGAAGCAAACCCATTGATTTCATTAACTATGAACAAAATAGCCTTATATAGCTTATTCGTCTGGGGAAGAGGCCAATAAAATGAGAAAACATCTAATTGGTCTATCAAATCATTACATCATTTTATAGGTTGAGTAAATGGTGTTTAATGAAGCATTTTATGAAACACAAAAAAACTTTAGGTTAGTTCGAACACTGACTAATGCTAGTAAGTAAAACCGATTGCTAATAGTCCCATGCCGCGGGCGTGGGACTAATAATGTTGAGAAACATAGATGAGCGTCGATCTCAAAGAGTAAAGCTAAAGCAATGAAATGAGATGCTAGGGAAACTTTAGTGTTAAGTTGGTTGGGAAAGCGCTTTGAGAAAATTTAAAGATGGGAAACATATAGCTTGCAATCATAAGAAAACTAAAGTAAAAGGTAACGGAATTGGAATGGAATTAAACATAAGATAGAAAAATGTGATAAGGAAACGTTAGTGTTAAGTTGGTTGAGAAAGTGCTTTGAGAAAATTTAAAGATGAGAAACATATAGCTTGCATTCATAAGAAAACTAAAGTAAAAGATAATGGAATCGGAATGGAATTAAGCATAAGATAGAAAAATAAAGTAAAAGGTAAGAGAATTGGAATGGGATCAAACATCAAAAAAACTAAATATAAAATTAAAGTAATGAAATTAGATGCAAACATATAACTTGCAATCATAAGAAAACTAAAGTAAAAAGTAACGGAATTGCAATGGAATTAAACATAAGATAGAAAGATAAAGTAAAAGGTAAGAGAATTGAAATGGGATCAAACATGAAACAAAATAAAGATAAAATTGAAGTAATGAAATTATATGCAAACATATAGCTTGTAAAAAAATAAAAATAAAACTAAAGTAAAAGGTAATTGGAATTGGAATGGAATTAAACATAAGATAGAAAAATAAAGTAAAAAGTAAGACACAATAGAGATTTAGTGGAGAAATAGAAGTTGTGTTTATCACAAGTTGGATTCGGATTGTATTTTGTGATCATGGCTTTACTCAAGATTTGGGAAGTAAGTCAAGCCATCATGCGGTTGTTGGTCATACAGTTCGTTTGCTGGCTCGGATGGTTCTCCACTTTTGCTTTGGCACAAATTGAGATAACCGAAGTTGTAATGTGTTCTATTAGTTTTGCTGCACTGGGAGTTACGTGCTTAGAGAATTTAGCTGTTTTTGTTACAAGCCTCATCAGAGGACGACTTGATTTAGAAATGGGTGCGTTGACATTTTATGCACTCCCGAACTCCAGAAATTAAAGAGGACTAAGCATGGATAGGGACTGACCACATGTATATAAGAAGATGCTGCTATCGGAGGAGGAGGCGATCCTCAGATTGCTTCTACAGAAGAAAATGATGTACAGACTGTAGGAGGTGATCCTCATACTGCTTCTACAAAAGAAAATGATGTACAAACTGCTTCCACAGGAGGTCCAAAGACTGCTTCTACTGAAGGCAACGTCATTAGGACTGCTTCTACAGAGGGAGGAGGCCTTCACACTGCTTCTACGTTAGAAATAGTTCTTCAGATTGGTTCTACAGATGGTCAAGTTGGTTCAGAAGAAGAAGAAGAAAGCAATAGCTGCTGGTGGTCTGAAGACTGCTGATGTTATAATGCTATCAAACGGCACAGGCAATTGGTCGATGAGGCAATTCATCAAATCGAATTCCCATGTTGTGCAATCCATCGTACTAGAATTCCTTCCTTTGAAGCGCGCAATAAATGATGCAAAAGTAAGTGAGGAACTCACTCCAGGAGTCACTATAAAGTCATGTAAATGCAGGCGCTCTAAGTGTGACTGCATTGTATTATGGACAATGGAAGAGACCACACACATGCTTGCTAGTCGGATGTCGGGAACATTGAAACCACTCTCTAATTCCCTATGCCTACTCCCCTGTTCCACCTGCCTCAAAAAAGGCTACCATGAGTGCAACCCGGAGAACCTGTTGCGTGCGGAGGGCGAGGCTTCACAGCCATTGAGACAGAGAGTGGTATCTGGTATTCTTCATGATATCCATGCCGGATCCATCACTGCGGGGGCGCCTATTTGCATATGCATTCCAATGAATGATGCCGGCGATGATGATTGGACAAAGCTATTGGTAAGATCTTTGAGGTCTAAAGAAGCGGAAGGCATCAGAAACATGGCAATAGAAGCTCTAGAAGGCTACTTAGATGAAGGTAGACGAAGTGAAATGGGAACTATAGAATACGACATTTTCTCCTTCGTAGT
Source organism: Pinus albicaulis (assembly GCA_034641835.2). Lineage (NCBI taxonomy): Eukaryota > Viridiplantae > Streptophyta > Pinopsida > Pinales > Pinaceae > Pinus > Pinus albicaulis. Next base: position 504,636,413 of record CM076575.1, on the reverse strand, counting down.
GCCAAGGTTGACTGAAGTATTAATAAATCTTGTGCTCACATTCTGGTTTAGAGTAGATGGCTTCTCTAGCGCTCTAGTGGCCAGAAGGACAGTGCGAGATTACTTGGTGGACAGTAAATCAAGTGGATTCGCTGCCAATGCATTTCTAACCAAAGCTATGGTCAAGTCTAATGGCGATAACAGCCAGGTTTGCCAAGTGCTAACCTTTAGAGGCCATGATGGGGCTGTGCATCATAACCTTTATATCTGTGGGTTGTGTCAACCTCATTTGCTCTCTTGGTTGGGCTCTACTTATTTCTTTTGAAGGTGGGCCTAATAATTCTCATCCACCCTCTTTGCCTATAGTTGTCGTGATAATCACTGCCATTGGTACACCATGGGCAGTGACGACGTTAGTGGCGTTGTCGGAAATATTCTTGTCACATTTCTGATGCTACACCTTTTGGAGAGTGTCTGTTTTAGTCTCGGTGATTCTATTCTTTGTGGTGATTTCACCGGTTTTTTGGCCAGGGCGTCTAATTGTAGGAATTTTAATAGAGCGTCACGATCATCCTTATCGTTTTCAATTGATTGCGACAACTTTAATTTTGGAAATGGCGTGCTTCGTATCTTGGAGCACACTGGTCGGAACAGTTGGCATAAAGGGTTTTGGAAGATGGTTCTATGGTGCTCTTTAAATATTGATCTGGCTAAAGTGGGCAACCGACAGTTATTTGCTCAGTTTGGAGAATTCCGAATAATTTTTTGGGAAAATTCTTTTCCTTTACTCTTCCTCATTTTGGCTAAATGCCGTCATCGCTAGAGTTAGGAGCAAGTGGGAGGCGTGGCCATGGAGACACAATCATTTATTTTCATTTATCGGAGGGTAACTCTTATTTGCCTTGTTGTGAGTGAACACTTCCAATGGTTAATGACACAATGACTTAAATGATGTAACATGCAACTTAATTGGATTGGAGCATCACTTTATATATTTATTTTTGGATGGTAAAGATTGTATTTCTTTATTATGTAGAACTTCATCTAATGAACCAACTATAGGTTTCAATTTTCCATCATTATCTGTATATTTGTTTGAAATTAATGATTTTCATATCCATCGAATTTTTTTTATAATAAATACAAAACATATAAATTTAATTTTATAAATTAAAATATTTATGCAAAATTAATTTTATAAAAATTAAAATACAAAGATATCACAATAATAAATAATTGTATATTTTTTATAAAAATTAATTTTGTATAATTTAAAAAATATATATTAATTCAACACATACGTATATAGGTAATTCTTTTTTAAAATTGTAATGTGACTTAATATTTTTATTATAGGATTAAGATCAGCTTTAAAAAAACATATAAAAGTCAATTGTCTTTACTATAAAAGAAATTCTACATAAAATATTTTAAATTTCCAAAAATGTAAATATTTTATATGCTATTCAACAAAAATGATGTATAGAGAATTTTGTGTCGACGCGTTTCGAACCAGCCAGTGTGGTTCATCATCAGGACAAGATACGAAATCCGATCAAGGACGCAGCTTAAATAGAAAAAGAAGCTCCATATAGCCGTTGTACAATAACGGCTAGTTTGACACTAAAATAAAAAAAAATTAAAAATATTAAAATTAAAATTATCACAAATATATAAAATAAAATAAAATATTTCCAATACCAATAATGTGCCTATTTGTAACCAAAAAATAAATCATTAAATAAATCAAAATAGAAATAAAACAAAGCTCTCGAAACGTAAAAATTAGCTCCAAATATAAAAAGCTCCAAATAGCCGTTATACAATAATGGCTAGTTTCACCATAAAAATTAATAACTAAATAAATCAAATAAAAAGCTTCAAATAGAAAAAGCAGAGCTAAATAGAAAAAGAAACTCCAACTAGCCGTTGTACACTAACGGATAGTTTGATCCTAAACAATAAAAATAAAACTTCCCAAATATAAAAATAAAAATAAAATATAATATATAAAAATAAAAAATAAAATAAATTAATTAAAAAATACAAATAAAAATAAATACATAAATAAATAAATAAATAAAATAATAAATAAATAAAAATAAAATCAATAAATAAATAAATAAAAATACAAATAAAAATAAATAAATGAATAGATAACCATATCAGCTAGTTATATATATATATTTGATTTATTTTTTAGCATAGTCTGGTTCATTATTTGTTTATAATCTAATTTTTACTAATTTATGGCTTATATATAGAAATAAATTAAATTTGTTAATTAATTAAAAAATAAATAAATGAATAAAATGAAATAAAATAAAATAAAATGAATAATAAAATATATGTATATATATATGTAAAAATAAAGGAACTAATTTAGTTTTAAAAAATAAAAATAAAAAAATAAAAATAAAAATAAAAATAAAATAAATAAAATAAAATAAAATAAAATAAAATAATTTCATGTAAAAATTTTATTGATTTTATTAATTAATTAATTTATTTTTTAACATTTTCATTTATTAATGTTCATTTTAATATCTATTCATTTTTTTTTTTTTTTTTTTGTTTAAAACAAAAAATAAATGAATAAATAAATAAATAAAATAAAAATAAAAATAAAAATATAAAGGAAGAAATTATTGTTTATTTGTATTGATTTATTTTTCCTTTTAATTTTAATTTTATTTGATTTTTATTTATTTTTTGGTTAAACTAGCTGATATGGTTATCTATTCATTTATTTATTTTTATTTGTATTTTTATTTATTTATTTATTTATTGATTTTATTTTTATTTATTTATTATTTTATTTATTTATTTATTTATGTATTTATTTTTATTTGTATTTTTTAATTAATTTATTTTATTTTTTATTTTTATATATTATATTTTATTTTTATTTTTATATTTGGGAAGTTTTATTTTTATTGTTTAGGATCAAACTAGCCGTTAGTGTACAACCGCCAGTTGGAGTTTCTTTTTCTATTTAGCTCTGCTTTTTCTATTTGAAGCTTTTTATTTGATTTATTTAGTTATTAATTTTTATGGTGAAACTAGCCATTATTGTATAACGGCTATTTGGAGCTTTTTATATTTGGAGCTAATTTTTCTGTTTCGAGCTTTGTTTTTATTTCTATTTTGATTTATTTAATGATTTATTTTTTTGGTTACAACTAGCTGTTATTGGTATTGTTTATATTTTATTTTATTTTATATATTTGTGATAATTTTAATTTTAATATTTTTAATTTTTTATTTTAGTGTCAAACTAGCCGTTATTGTACAACGGCTATATGGAGCTTCTTTTTCTATTTAAGCTGCGTCCTTGATCGGATTTCGTATCTTGTCCTGATGATGAATCACACTGGCTGGTTCGAAACGCGTCGACACAAAATTCCCTATTGTGATTTTCACCGAAAGATGTGATAATTAATTTATGGATCACAGAAATCATATTCCTAAAAATGATGTAATATAATATGAAATTATTACATATCTTTAATGACAAGTTAAGATATTAAGTTAATAAAATAAATTAAGTAATACATAAATGTGTATTTTTAAATAAATTTATTATTATTTTTAATTTAATTTCTTGTTTTTGTTAATTTTATATTTATAAAATATTAATTTAAAAGTATTTTATAATTTTATATGATGACGATGATGGTTAATGTTCATTAAGACCAAATTTTGATCTATCGGACCTAAAGAAACCAATTATTGTGTTTGATTTATTGTAAAGAAGAGGATTGGAGTCATTGTTATTTTTTATTAATAAAATCATTTATTCTATATTGTTCATTTTGCGTTCTATTTATAAGTGATCTAGACTCGTAAAGTAACAATTGTAAAAGAAATACTGATTCAGCCCCCCCCCCTCTCAGTATGTTATGAAACCAGCGCCCAAAATAGAAGAAAAGAGAGATCAACGCCTTAGAAATCAGCCACTTCGAGGGGGAAACCTCCTTTACATTACATAAATGAACAATTCTTGGATGAAACAAATGAAAAAACCTTCTTTCTATATATAGGAATCCATGGGGTCACAATATAATCCTAGCTAACCTAACAATAATAATGTAAGGGCACAACAATAATAATAGTGACTTTTTATGGGGCACAATAATAACAATAAGGGGGCTACACTAACAAAAATAAGGGACTACACTAGTAATATAGGGATCTAACATGCCCCTCTCCTTCAAAAAAGTGTTGTCCTCAACGCTTGAGTAGCTCTGGATGCTTCTGTATAAATTCTCATCCTCCCATGTGGAATCTTTAGTGGGTAAGTTCTTCCACTTGATGAGATACTCTGAAATTGATCGATTTCATAGTTGTCGAGTTCTTGTTTCCGTGACTGCTTCAGGTTCCAATATGATTTTTCTTTCCTCGTCAAGTTCTGGCAATATTGTTTGAGCTGGAAATTTGTCACCTATAACATTCTTTAAGCATGAAACATGGAAGACTAGGTGCACTCAAGACGAAGCAGGAAGCTCCAATTTGTATTCCATAGTACTAATCTTTTGCAACACCTTGTAAGGACCATAGTACTTTGGTGATAATTTTATTATCCTTCTTAGCTTTCTCGAGGGACATTTGTTTGTATGGTTCTAGCCATAAAAATACCTAGTCTCCTACATCAAAACTTATCTCACTGCGATGTTGATTTGCATGTTGTTTCATTTGATTTTGTGTCAAATTTAGGTTATCCTTTAAGAGTTGGAGAACTTGTTGTTGATGCTCGATGTGATATTCCACTGCTTGTACCTTAGAATTTTCTCTTAAAGATGATGTGATTTTCAGTGGATGATATACATAAAGTGCCATGAATGGGGTCATTTTTGCTGCAGTATGGAATGAAGTTTTATACCACCATTCAACCAAAGGTAACCACTTGACCCATTGTGTTTGTTTATCATATACAAAACAACAAAGACATCCTTCCAAACATTTTTTCGCTATCTCAGTTTGCCCATCAGATTGAGGATGATAAGATGAGCTATGAGCTAGTTGAGAACCCAAACAAGAAAATAATTCCATCCAAAAATTTCCAGTAAAAATGGGATCTCTGTCACTTACAATAATCTTTGGGTTTCCATATAGCTTTTGAATTGTTTCCACAAACGCAATAGCAACTGTACTTGCTTTAAATGGATGAGATAATGCACAAAAGTGTGCATACTTGGTAAATCTATCAATTACCACCATGATGACAATCTTTCCTTTGGACTTAGGTAAACCTGTGATAAAATTCATTGAAACCTCCTCCCAACGTTGACTTGGAATGGATAAAGGTTGTAGAAGACTCGAGGTCTTAATTGTCTCAACTTTATTTCGCTGGCAAACCAAACATTTTGCCACAAACTTTTGAATATAAGGTTTAAGGCCATCCCAAAAAAATTCTTTCTTCACCCTGTGGTAAGCTTTTTAAAATCCTGAGTGTCCTCCTAAGGGAGAGGTGTGCAATTCCAAAAGAATGTTTTGTTTTAGTTCATAATTCTTACAAATATATAAGCAATCTTTGTACCATAAGGAATCATTTTTCCAACTAAATGTATCAGATGTACTAGGATCTTGTTGCAACTTTTGAATGAGTGTCCACACTTCTTCGCCATTCTTCCATTCATCCCTTGCTTCGGTTATCCAATCTGGCTGGATAATAGAAATGGCACAAAGCAATGCTTCCACTTCTTCATCCTTTCTTGAGAGTGCATTTGCAGCAACATTTAGCTTTCATTTTTTGTAGATGATTTCAAAGTCATAACCTAACATCTTTGTGACCCATTTTTGCTGCTCTTATGAATATAGTATTTGTTCCAAAAAGTACTTAAGACTATCATGATCAGTTTTTACCTTGAAGTGTCTTCCCATTAGGTAAGGTCACCATTTCTTTAGTGCATGTAGTATTGCCAACATTTCCTTCTCATAAATAGTTTTATGTAAATCTTTCCTTTGATTAGGCGACTTTCAAAAGCAACGGGTCTTCCTTCTTGCATTAAAACAACACCAATTCCATTTCCTTAGGCATCACATTCCACAATAAAGGTTTTTGTGAAGTCTGGTGTAACGAAGATCGGTGCTAGGCACATTGCCTCTTTAAGATGTTCAAAGGCCGTAGTTACTTCAGGAGTCTACAAAAATGCATCATTCTTCAATAATGTTGTTAGAGGTGCTGCTATTCTCTCATAATTCTTAACAAACTTGCGATAACACCCTGCTAACCTGAGAAATCCTCGCAACTGCTTTATGGTTGTGGGGACTTTCCATTCCTTAATGCCTTTAATTTTGTTAGGGTCTACCTTAACACCCTTGTGAGATACAATATGACCCATATATTCCACCTCTTATACTCCAAAGAAACATTTGGAGGCTTTTGTATATAATTGTTTCTCCTCCAATAGTTTGAGCACCTTGTCAACATGTTGAACATGATCCTTCCAAGACCTATTGTGGATTAATATATCATAAAAAAATACTAATGCAAATTTTCTAAGGAAGGTTTTGAAAATGGAATTCATCAATCCTTGAAATGTAGAAGGTGCATTGGTAAGGCCAAAAGGCATGACCAAAAATTCATAATGATCCTCATGAGTTCGAAATGTTATTTTCAGAATATCTTCAGTCTTCATTTTAATTTGATGATATTCTGAACGAAGATCCAACTTGGTAATATAATTTTTTCCATGTAATTCATCAGTAACATGAATGGGAAATTTATCTTTATAGTGAGCTTATTGAGCACCCTATAATATGGACACATGCACCATGATCCATCACTCTTGTGTACCAATACTACTGGAGCAGAGAAATAACATTGACTAGGTTGAATTATACCAGCATCTAACATTTCTGTAATCATACATTCAATTTCACTCTTTTGGACATAAGGATATATGTAAGGTCTGATGTTTGGAGGGACACTTCCTGGAATCAAATGAATAGAATGATCATGATAACGAATAGATGGGAGTTTCAAACACCTTGGAATGATTATCCAATACTTTTTGGAGATTTAGAGAAATAGATGATTTTGATGTTAGAACTTCTAATAAGCATAATTGTGCAATTACGCCTCGTTGTTCTTTCTTCGGAAGCTTGGTCATGACATTAGAGCTTATTATCTTTCCCGGCTTCCTTGTAATACCCCGTAATTTGACTTCCTTTCCTTTCGAAAAAAAATTCAAGAAAAGTTCTTAAAAATTAAAAGCAACCATCCCCAAAGATTGTAACCATTGTACTCCTAGTAAACCATCAACACCTCCCATTGGAATGGAGAATATTGGACTATTCAATACATGTTCCCCCATGGTTAGCTTGATATTATGACATTTTCCAGAGCAATTTATAGTTCCTCCATTTTCAACCATCACTTGACAATCTGGTGCTGGGTATAGGAAGCAATTCAATTCCTTGGCTACCTTACAATGAATAAAATTATGGGTACTACTTGAATCAATCAACAATATTACCTTTTTCTTCTTGATATGTCCTTCTATCTTGAGAGTTTGAGGAGTGGTAATTCCTTCCAATGCATTACAGGATATGGTCAGACTCATTTCTTCTTTTTCTAGGGTTGGTTCTTGGTGTATATCCTCTTCTTTTGAAGTTTCTTGTTCATTTTCTTCCTCCTCTTCACAATCTATGTAAAATACTTTCTTTTCAACACACTTATGACCTTTAGTTTATTTATCACAACTGTAGCAAAGCCCTTTTGCTCTTTTTTCTTCCAATTATTGTGGAGTCAACCTTGTAGGTTGTGGAAGTCTAGGAGTAACAACACTTCCATCTTTATAGATGTGAGTGGTAGGCCTCTTTGTCACCATAATTTTACATTTAATTTTTCTTGCCAACCTGAATGCCTTCTCTAAGGAATCAGGTTCCCAAATGTGAACTTCATCTTGGATGTTATCCTTTAAAGTCCCTATAAAGACATCAATCTTGTGTTCCTCTGGAATATCAGTTACCCTTATATTCAATTTTTGAAAGTCCTTAATGTGCTCCATCACTGAACCCTTTTGTTTGAGATTTATCGATTGGCTAAAGAAGGTGTTTCTCTTTGTATCCTAATAATGTGCTATCATTCCTTTGTAAATATTGACCAAGTGACAATTTTTTTATGGGAGCAAAGCCATCGATACCATACAAATGTATTATGTTCTAAATGTAAAGTTGCAATGTGTACCTTTTGTGTGTTTTGCGCATTATTGAGATCAAAATATTGCTCCATATGTTGTATCCATGTTACGGGATCCTTGCCATCAAACTTCCTCATATCGATCTTTGGAATATGGTGGGTCTTAAATCCAACATTAGAGTTTATGAAATCACGATTAACATTTCTTTTTTTCTCATCATGAGTTTCATCTAGTATCTTTTCGCCATTAGGAATCATTTCTTGTATAAACTTTGTCAAACCTTCCTTCAAACCTTGCATGCCTGCTTTTAGATCATTCTTCGTGTCTTTCATGTTGTCTTTAATTTTTTCGTCAATGTCATCCATATTAGCTTCCATGTCATTCTTAAAACCATCCATCTTAGCTTCCACGCCTTTCTTCAAATCATCCATCTTAGTTTCCACGCCTTTATTCAAAACTTCCATTTCATTTTTTGTTGCTCTTTGTGAGATCGAAATCTAGTGCACTTGCTCTTGTAATTTTGATATGTCACGTTGTACTTCTTCCTCTTCACGAGTCATAGTAGAACCTTCCGAAGGCTTAATGGGTGTTGAATTATTTTTGGGGGCATTTTAGAACCCAATACTGATATCTATGTTTCAATATGCCCTTGGAATCACTTCAAGGCGATTTTTACAGAATTCCTTATGCGATGTAGAAAATTCTAAATAATAGATGAATTATTCACCGAGATTATCCTGGTCACACACTATTTGAGCTTCATGCATAACACATAACCTCTTCTACCATTGAACATCAATTTGCGGAATTAAAAACAGTCGCATGCGCACATAGAAACATTAATCAATCACACATATAAACACAGTATGTAATGGGGAAAGCATACAACTGAAAACCCCCAACTATTTGTATATTATAATGATAGAGAACATGTAACAATACATAGCACAAACTCCTCACAAGCTCTCAGCACTATCTCCAATTGTTACACACAAACTAGCTCAGATCTGAACAAGTCACAGGTTCAAATCTCCTCCACTGTTTGCCTGCCTCTACTGCGCAATCCAATATGAGAAAAGAATAGATCCAAGTTCGAATCCCCTTGGCTTATACTGCGCAATCCTCATTGGCAATCTCAATCAATGTGCGTGCAAATCTCATGCACAAGTATAGTCACAACTGATAGTAGACTCACCCTTTCACCCACCTCTAACACTGGTCTCCACTGAACTGCCCCGGCTCATACTGCTTGCGATTGACGACGTGTGTTCTTTAGTTGATTTATGAGTTAATAATTAGTGAATTAAATAATATTTAATTCACACCACTCATCACTAGTGTATTTATCAATTAGACTAAATACAACTAGTTCAACAAAGTTAAACCGAACACAACTCCATCAACTCATCCATAAACTCCACCAAACTCTACCACATGAGTTCTAACTGAAGTCAACCATGCAAAAGCTCAACTAAACCCTAGGAATAGTGTAATTTCTTCTGTCAGCTGCATGTGCCACATTCGTAGCTCAAACTGAAGTGCTCCAAGAGAATAAGATAATGTTGATAGTCCAAATATTATTAAGAGCTAATAATATTTGACTGACCTATTTTTAGACAGGCAGTCTAAAAATAGACTTCGACCTGTATGTCTAAAAATAGTTGTCCATATATTTTTCCCAGGCTTGACCAACCATCCTGAAATAGCCATCCTGCAACTCATAGAACATGATCCATATGTCTAAAAATAGACATAGTCTAAAAATAGACTTTTCGCCAAAAATAGCCTACGGGCCCACTTAGTGAAGGCGACTCCTTTGCACTAAGCTCATCATCTTGTTGCAATCTCAACACTCTTTCTCAACAAGATATGGATTATATGCAACCCCTATCCTGCCCTTGTGGTATTCGAATTTTCTCCTGGTGAGCGCCTTCGTCAAGATATCATCATCCTGATCCTCCGTGGGAATCTATTAAAGTAACATGATCTTCTGCTGCACACAATCTCTGATATGATGATACCAGATGTCAATGTGTTTAGATCTATCATGAAATACTGGATTAACCGAGAGTTTTATGCAACTCTGATTATCACAATATATCACAGTAGGATCTAAGTGTGAACCGAACAACCCGACCAGAATCTTCCTCATCCATATAGCCTCGCATGCAGCCAAACTTGCTGCCATGTACTCGGCCTCCGCTGAACTGAGTGCCACAGATCTCTGCTTCCTGCTGTACCAAGAAAATGTTGTTGACCTGATACTGAAAATCCCTCTAGATGTGCTCTTTCTGTCCGTTGGGCTCCCTACCCAATCTGCATCCGTGAAGCCATGCAGCTTCACCTCATCCGACTGTCTGTACCATAATCCATATCACGATGTGCCTCTAAGATATCTCAATACATGCTTCCCCGCCTTCCAAAAGAGCTTGGTAGGCTTAACCGTAGCTTGTGAAAGGCGGTTCAACGACATAACATATATCGGGTGGTGTATTGACTAGATACATAAGAGACCCCACCAACTGTCGATAAACAGTGGCATCCAATACCTCTGCTGAAGTAGCATCCTCATTCGTCCAACCTCCAGGAAAAGGAGTATCAACAGGCTCGTAGCCATGCATGTTGAACTTCTCCAGTATCTCCCAGGCATACTTACCCTGAGAAACAAATAGTCCATCATTGTGCTGCCAAATTTCCAATCCCGGGAAATAATGAAGGAGGCCCAAGTCCTTCATCTCAAACTCTCTAGCAAGATCCTACTTGCATGAAAGTATCAACAGTTCATCATCTATCAGAATAAAATCATCTACATAAAGTACAATGATCAACAACTTACCCTCCACCACAATCTGGTATAGGTTAGGATTCGCCTCACTCTTGGAGAATCCGTCCAGGTCGCTCTTGTCTATCCGTGTGTACCAAGCACGAGGTGCTTGCTGACCCATACAACGCTCTCTTGAGCACCGCACATGCGACTCGGCTAAGAAGATCTCGAATGCTTCGGGCTGCTACGCTGTATGTCTGCATGCTCCTCAATGACTCCGGCGAGGAACGCAGTCTTCACATCCATCTGATGAATTTTCCACCCCATCTGCGCTGAGAAAGCAAGAATCGTCCGTATGGAATAATACCTTGTGACAGGTGCAAAGGTCTCCTCATAATCAATCCCCTCTATCTGTGAAAAGCCTCAGGCAGCAAATCTTGCCTTGTACTTCTCCACACTCCCGTCAGCTGCTTGCTTCACTTTGTAGATCCATCTCGAACCCACCATTGATTTCCCCTCCGGTCTCGGGACAATCTCCCATGCACTTTTTCGAACAATCAAATCATACTCTTCCACCATGGCATCTACCCATGCGGGGTCCTCCACAGCTTCCTCGAAGGAGGGGTAAAAACACGTCACGACACATTTTCTCTGAGAGCCATGTATCAGGTGTCTCGTTCCAGGTGGGTGTCTCTTGTCCATGGCCCAACTTGTGGGTGGTCTCTGACATACATGCATCTTGAGCCGGTCGCTCGGCCACCAGCAGTGCGCTTCTTGCCCTCGATGGTTGGTCTTTGCGTAGGTGGTCTCTTCCACATCATGAACTTCCTCTTGTGGGCGATCCACATCCACAAAAGCTCATCCTTAGGAACTAATAGCTCCTCCCTCTGCATGCAAGTGTGGCTCCCTCTCGAGCGAACACTTCATGGCTTTCTCCTCCTAAAATTTGATATCATATTTCTCGCCGATCTTGCGGCTAATGCAGAGAGAAAAATACACACACGATAGTTGTGGGGCGTATCGGTGTACCCCACAAATATCCCAACCTCTGTGATCGGCTCCGGCTTCTTCCTGGCATCCTTCGTCACGCCGAATTTAAACAGGAGAACCAAAAATCCTCAAATGGGAAATATCAGGCCTCTTACCAGAAAACACCTCCTCGGGTGTACTCATGCCAAGTATCTTGTGAGGACAACGGTTCTGCACATCTACTGCAGTATTGCATGCCTCCACCCACAAGTGAAGGGGTAGGCCCTGATCATGCAACATCGCCCGTGTAGCACCCACGATCGTTCTGTTCTTCTGCTCAGCAACCCCATTCTATTGTGGGTTATGGGGAGCTATGAGCTCTCTTCGAATCCCTTCTGCGATGGAAAAGTCCTTGAATTTGGCAGAGATGAATTCACCACCATTGTCGCTCACAAGAGCCTTCACCTTCTTCCCCGATTCCTTCTCGACCAGTGCTTTGAACTCACAGAACTTTGAGTATGTATCGCTCTTCTTCTGCATGAAGAAGATCTAGCACTTTCGAGAAAAATCATCAACAAAGATCACATAGTACATGTGCTTTACTGTCGAAGCTACCGAGAAAGGTCCACACACGTCTGTGTGAATTCTCTCAAGGATCATCGTGGCGCGACTATCCTTCTCGTGAAAGGTGGCTTTCAAAAATTTTCCTACGGTACATCCCTTGCACTGATCTGATTGCGCAAGATTACCCTTAGGAAGCCCAGTAGAAATCTGCTGCAGTATCTTCAAATCTCCATGGTGAAGGTGGCCCAATCTCCGGTGCCACAACTCGCCATCATCCCGACTCACCACTCCTTCTGCCTTGCATGCCATTGCTGCGCAGCCATCTACCTGCAATTGATAAAGGTTCTTGACTCGAACCCCTATCTTCCGGGTTTCTCCATTTGTCTTACTGCGCAGGAAAGCCTTTCCCTCACTGAAGACAACATCATCTCCCTTGTCTTCTAACATCGCCACAGAGATAAGATTCTTCTTCAATCCTGGAACATGCATCACATCCTTCAATCTGAAGGGTTTACCAGACTCCCTCTCAAAGGAAATGGTACCGATACCGGTCGCACTGTATCTACCATCATCGCCCATCTCGATGTGCACTCCAAGATCTTTCTCATGCAGATCAGTAAACAAATCTCGATCTCCTGTCATGTGAAAAGACACACCACTGTCCAAGAACCACACTGATCCCATCACACTTGATACCAAGCATGCGATCAGCGAAAAATCCAGCTCAAACTGCGAGGCTAAGGCCTCTCCCACTGCAGATCTAGCAACCTGCTTATTTTTCTTCTTCTGAGGACAATTTGTGGCATAATGTCCGTGCTGGTGATAGTGAAAGCACTTCACCTTGGACATGTCCTGCTTCTTGCCTTTCGCACCGAATTGAGAAGATTTCTTGCTCTTCCCCTTCTTTGCTTTGGCAGCCAAAGCGCAATTTTCTTCATCAAATGCCTTTGATGAAGATCCGTCCCTGGTACTTCACCTTATCTCCTCTTGCATAAGATCAAACCACAGTCTTTCCCATCCTGGCAATTTCTCCCGACCATTGACAGAATCCTGATAGGAATGCCAACTCTTCGGAAGACCAAGGAGATTCAATCTCACCAAGTCCTCGTCATCTACAGTCACCCCCACACTTCCCAGCTCATCCCTGCATTGGACGAACCTCGTGAGGTACTTGGGCATACTGTCTCCTTTCTCCATCTTAATGTTCCTGAGTTTATCCTTAAGCGCCAACTTCCTCTGGTCGCTCTTGCTTTGGAATAAATCTGTCAAGGCTTTCCACATCAAAAATGGAGAAGCCTTACCATGCAGGTTGGACACTATGTGATCCTTCACGCCCTCCAACAGAATCCTTCGACATTTTATTGTCTTCTTTTTCCATGCGTCAACCGCGGCAGCATCGCTAGAAGCAGGCTTTGGGACTTCAGCATATATGAACTCCTTTAGCCCATTGTCATCTAACACCGCCTCCATCCTGTCCTTCCATGCAATATAATTCGAGCTACCCTCCAGGGCATACTCCAATCGCAATCCGTTGAAAGACATCTTCGCCTCTGACACCAAGAAAACAATTCTGCAAATTCGAATTCCACCAGCTCAAAACTCAACCGCTTCTGATCTGAATTTGTGAGAACAAAGTATTTCTAATACAGAGATCGACTGTAGGGGCATTTACTGGATCTCTCACCTTTCAAAGAAAGGATGCATCCAGAGGCTACCTGGCCCTCTTACAGACTCTGCCTAAAGAAATAAAATGTAATCACTGTAATAGATCTGATGATCAACTTCGCTCTGATACCATGTAGAAAATTCTGAATAATAGATGAATTATTCACCGAGATTATCCTGATTACACACTATTTGAGCTTCATGCATAATACATAACCTCTTCTACCATTGATCATCAATTTGTGGAAATAAAAGCAGTCGCATGCGCACATAGAAACATTAATCAATCACACATATAAACACAGTATGTAATGGGGAAAGCTTACAGCTGAAAACCCCCAACTATCTGTATATTATAATGATAGAGAACATGTAACAATACATAGTACAAACTCCTCACAAGCTCTCAGCACTATCTCCAATTGTTTCACATTAAAACTAGCTCGTAAGGTTTGAACAAGTCATAAGTTCAAATCTCTCCACCGTTTGCTCCCGCCTACCGCGCAATCCAAGATGAGAAAACATGAGATCCAAGTTCGAATCCTCATTATACTGCTGCAATCCTCATTGAAAACTCAAATCAATGTGTGTGCAATCTCATGCACAAGCCTATATCGCTAACCGATAGTAGACTCACCCTTTCACAGACCTCTAACACTCCGGTCTCCATCGAATCCGTCCATGCACCGCAGCTAATCGATGTATTCTTTAGCGACTTATGAGTTAATAATTAGCGGAATTAAATTAATAATTAATTCACCTTACCTCATCACTAGTATTATCAGCTTAGACTAAATACAACTAGTTCAACTAAGTTAAACCAACACAACTCCATCAACCTTCCAATCAACTCCACCAAACTCTCTCACATGAGTTCTAACTAAAGTCTTCATGCAATAGCTCCACTTAACCCTCAGGAATAGCGTAATTCTTTCTGTCAACTCCTGTGCCACATCTGTGCACTTAACTGAAGTGCTCCAAGAGAATAAGATAATGTTTATAGTCCAAATATTATTAAGAGCTAATAATATTCGACATATCTATTTTTAGACTGGCAATATAAAAATAGATTCCGCCCAATATGTCTAAAAATAGAAGTCCATCTATTTTTCCAACTTGAACAACCATCCAAAAATAACATCCTGCAACTCATAGAATATGATCGACATGTCTAAAAAATAGACATAGTCTAAAAATAGACTTTGCGCTAAAAATAGCCTGCGGGCCCACTTAGTGAAGGCGACTTCTTTTCACTAAGCTCCATCATATTGTTGCATTTTCAACATGCAATTTGAAAAAAATACACACCTTTTTCTTGCTTTTGAGGAGCTTGATATTGAAACTGACGTATCTCTATAATTTCGGATCCCCAAGATTTAAGCTTCGATCCTATAATAGCCCTCTGATTCCTCTTTCCAATGCCACAGGTCTGACCTGATTTGGATTCTTCAAGGCAAAGTTATGCCCAATCTCCCACAATGACCTAATTATGGACTAGTTCAGTAGAGTGAACTTGTATGACGTGCCACGTGTCACTATTCCCTCCTTCGGCTATGAATTTTATACACAAAAAACTATAGTCTGTGTACTTTCGGGCACTTTTTACAGAATTCCAATCCGATGCTCACAGAGAGAGTTATGACTATTTTCCCAAGGTCACCTCTTTGAGATGAAATTTATGAGCCTGCAAAAACCCTAACTTCCTCAAATCATATATCCGAAAATATTACGAACCAAGATCTGAAATTTTTACACGAACTTCCTCATGTTTTTTCGCAAATGGTTTTTTTTTAAAGCGGATGAACCTTCGTAGAAAAAAATTTATAGCGAAAATGCCACGATGTCTTGTTTGAAGCAGCGAAGCCCTAGAATCGAAAGCTCTGATACCAAATGTTATGAAACCAACTCCGAAAATAGAAGAAAAGATAGATCAATGCCTTATAAATCAACCACTTCGAGGCCACAACCTCCTTTACATTACATAAATGAACAATTCTTGAATGAAACAAATGACAAAACCTCTTTTCTATATATAGGAGTCCATGGGGTCATAATATAATCTTAGCCGACCTAACAATAATAATGCAAGGGCACAACAATAATAATAGTGGCTCTTTATGGGGCACAATAATAACAATATGGGGACTATAGGGGTACAATAATAACAATAAGGGGGCTACACTAACAACAATAAGGGACTACACTAGTAATATAGGGATCTAACACAATATTTTCAACACCTCTCTCAGAGGAAATCCATCATCCTCATTAGTGGCTTTGAAATCCTCGTCCCAAGAAAAATTTTCACCATAATTTCTATGTGGATTTTGTTGAAAAAGTGGTCCAAGTTCCAACTTATGTATAGGTTGTTGCTACATACACATATGAACAACAATTGCTAGAAACATGAAATAACAATATATAAACTTACAAAGCAACATTCAACTATGAATGAACAAGCAAGATAACATAAGAAAAACATAACAAGAATATAATGAGAAGCAACGACTCTTTATTGATAATGGATAGAAGACATGATGGTGTTTTTAGAGACATGATGAGAGATGTGAAGCTAGTGTAGCCCTGTGATATCTCCCAAAAGAAGTTCCTCCTTTTCTCCCCTCGCAAGTTCTTAGTCTCTCGTAAGAAATTGTGAACAACTCTAATTGTGGAAGTTCACAAGTAACAAAGAAATGCTATAATTGCATGAAAATTGTTCCAAACCATTTATAATAACATAACCTTGTTTCTTCTATTCTCGCAAATGGCTCCAAATGTCATGGCAATTATAAGAAACTCGAAACCGTCATGTTGTTGACCCATTTAATGAACTTTAATTCTTTTTTTTACCTTAAAGAGAACATAAAGAATCCTTTAGCAGCTTAAATACCTTTCTTAAGTATAATAATGTTCTTACAATTAATTAAATTTATGTTTATATACACAGTTCAAACCTCCAAATCTAAGAATGGAAAATCCAAACCTAACCAAAAATTTACAAACTCTATCCCATTAAAAAAAAATTGTACATATCATTAAAACTATTAAAATGCACCAAAGAAACCTATAGTTGTGAAACACATAAACTCACAACCATCTTAAGTTTTAAGGTTTATTTTTTGTATTCTAAATATGGTATAATGTAGAATTGCCTTCTTACTTATTTCTTTTAACTTTTATTATCTAAATATCTTCAAATTTTTGAATAATAATTTTTTTATTTTTTTATTTTTTATTTTTTAAAATTATGCAGAGCTATTCACATTAATCAGAAAACATATAGTACAAAAAGAGCCACCTTGGCTAATGTCCGCAGAACAAGGAAAAGCGCAAGATCAATCCCATACTCAGGGATCTGGAAACAGGGGAAACGAAACTGAGTAGGGAGACCGAAAACATGGGAAACGAAACTGAGTAGGAAAACAGAAAGCGCGCAGGCTCAACAAAACAAAAACCTGAGGATCAGGCCAAAACAAGAGAGAAACAGAGAATTAAAGGCCCAGGGGGGCGGCACCGGATCATCGTCGCTGAAAAAGTCATCAATGTTGATCGGTTGCTCGGGAGTACCTTCCTCTAGGTCAAATAGGGAGCGTTGAGATGGTCCAACCTCCAGAGGAGAGCCCTTGGAAGGGGTCTTGGTCTTAACCCTGAGACTAGGATCATCGACTTTTTGATGAAGCCCCGATTTTATTTTCAGCAGCTCGTAATGTGGGGATGAGCTATCAACAAATCTCAGATGATGAACCATCTTGACATAGTTTTCGAATTTGTCCGAAAGAGCTTTAATCTTTTTGTCTAGCTGCCTGCTAACTCTACTCTGCTCCTAGAGCGCAAGAGAAAGGAGAGTTTGTGTATGCCAGTGAAGGTCTATGGCATGCATGTAGAGGTTTTCCCGGCTTCTGGTTAAGCCCGGGTCCGGAATCCAGTGGAATTCATGGTCCACATTCTCGATAGGGGTGGCCCAACGACGAGCCATCGCTTCAGCTTCCAAATTATTCAGAATCTCCCGGGCAGGGGCCGAGGTGTTGTCCCTGTAATGACGAGCAACATTACGAGCCAGAATCTCTGCTCTGGTAACAAGGTGACGGGAGGGGTTCTCCCACTGGGTAGTGCGGCTGTGCCAAATAGGAGGGGGAGGATTTCTACGTCGAGGGGCCATGGTAGGAGGCTTAAACCCCAAAGGGAAGAGAGCTACCAGCAGGCACAGCGCTGGGAAGCCAAAAGAATTGCTGCAAGAGGGCCTGAGGGAGAACAGGGCATGGGAGCAGAAGGCCGAAAGGTAGCTGCGAAACTTAGCGAAGGGGGAGCTGAACCAAGGAGCGAAGTGAGGATAAGAAGCTGGGTGAAGAGAATTTAAGGGTGCAGGCCCAGGCTGGCTGGCCGCGAGAGAACGATTATGACGCACACAAAGGTCTTTTTTGGAGTAATGCGTGGAATAAAGGCTGAGCATGGGAGCGTGCCAAGGTGATCTAACCAAGGACTGGCCACCTCCTGAAACAATCGAAAGAGCATTAAATGAGTACATTGTCATCATGAGTTTGAGGATCGGGCAGCTGCGACATGACCCCTACCTTGTGCAGGTCATTGTCGTTGATAATTTGACATTCCCTCTTAACTTCGGGAGATTCGATTGCATGCCACTCGTGGGAGATGAGTCGATCCTGGGTTGTTACCCCTTGGTTGGCTATGTAGTCAGCCAGACAGTTGGCCTTTATTCTAATTGCGTGAAGTGATATCCCTCTCGCCTCCCTGACGCTGTCATTGATGCATTGGAGAATTCTGTTGAGGCGCTAGCTGTCCAAGACTTTAGCCACACTTCGGCCCTGCTGCAATTTCCTGCAAGCTTGGGTAGCAACATTTGAATCTTCTTCAACCTGAAGGGGCCAATAATTATTTTGCTTCGCAATGACCAGACCCTTGGCTAGCGCTTGGAGCTCAGCCACATTGTTGGTTGTATGCCCTAAATTTCCATAGTAAATCCACAAGATGGAGCCTTGAGAATTGCGAAAAACACCGCCAAAGCTTGCCATACCAGGGTTGTTTTTGGACGCCCCATCATAATTGAGCTTGAAAAAAAGATGGTCAGGAGGATGCCAGATTGTCAGGGGATCGGGATTGATAGAGTTTGACCGGGATGCAGAATCAATGAGGGGGGTAGGAAGAATAAGGAGAGAAAGGATTCTGCAGTCAGCTGTGGATGGAGGGTGAGGGGAGTCTTGGAGCTTGGCAATGGAGGTAGATTCTCTCAAAGTGAGCTTGATATTGTTAAGAATATGTTCTTCCTTGGAAGCAAAATTCCTGAAAATTCGAGAATTGTGCTCTTTCCAGAGAGCCCAAAAAATGATGCCTGGGAGAATGTTCCAAGCCAGATTGATGAGAGCATGGCTAGAGAAGGCAGGGCGCCAGTTTTCTAGGGTGCTGTGAATGGAGTCAAAAGAGCGGTCAGAGGTTTTGAAAATCAACAGGAACCAAGACCAAATGTTGAAAGCATAAGAGCAGGTGTTAAGGAGGTGGTTGGTTGTCTTAGAGTTAGAGAGGCAAAGAATACAAACCAAGGGGCCTTTGAAACCTTTCTTTTGAAGATTGTCCCACGTTAGGATTTTTTTGTGCATGACAAGCCAAAGAAAGAGAGTGATCTTCGACCAATGCTTCCTGCTCCAAAGTCTTTTCCATCTGCTATCCGCTTGAATAGAGGTTGGATTTTGTAGGATGTTGTATGCTTCTTTGATATTGAATTTCCTTGCTGGATTGGAACCCCAGCGAAGAATGTCTGGACCGTCTTCTTTTTGAATTTGCCTATTGATGAGCTCCTTAGCTAGAGAGTTTATAGGTTGATGGAGGTGGATAGGAAGAGAGTCTTTGAGATTCTCCCAGTCCCTCCAATCTGAAATTTCTGTGGGTTTCCAATATTCTTTTACTCTTCCAGATATTCTTTTACCAGCCCATAAATCTCTTTATCTAGTCTAGGGCATTGCTCCCAAGCATCCTCCCAAAATAGAGCTTGCTGACCATTGCCGATCTCCCAGAAGCTGTGCTTTTGAATCAGCGATCTATTTTCCCATGCTTTATTCCACATGGGGGAACCTTTAAGGTTGCCCGAGAGCCTGATGAGAGAGGCCCAAGGGGTCATGGGGGCATATTTGGCCTTCCAAAGAATAGCCCAGTTGGTGGAAGGATTCGTTATCCAATGCCACCAACTTTTTGCACCCATGGCCCTACCCAGGAGATCAGGATCTCTAAGGCCAAGACCTCCTTCATGAATGGGAGTGCACACCTTATCCTAGGCAACCAGAGCCCATTTACCTTTGATGGCTTTTCCTTTCCAAAGTAAGTCCCCTTGAATTGTTCTGATCTGGCTTGAAATGGAACGAGGAGCTGCAATGGCCGAGAAAAGGTAAAGGGGCATGGCTTGAAGAACAAATTGAACCATGATCAATCTCCCCAGTTCGAACAAGCTAGAGGTTTGTCAGTGAGGGGAACACCCAGGTATTTTGAGGGGAAGAAGCTTTTCTGGAAACCCAGGACGCGAGCAATATGAGTTTGAATGGCAACAGGTGTGTTAAGGAAGAAGATTTTGGATTTAGCATGATTAACATCTAATCCAGAGGTCGAGGAGAAGTCTTCCAGGATTTTTTTGAAAGCAAGCGCTTCCTTAACCGATGGGAAATCCATGAGGAGCATATCATCGACAAACTGTTGATGAGAAGATGGAGAGAGCTGGGGATAGAGCTGAAGGCCGGAGAGAAGACCACTGGAGGAGGCTGCCGAAATGGATCGACCCAGCCCCTCCGCCAAAATGATAAAGAGGAAAGGAGATAGAAGATCCCCTTGTCTTATGCCTCTCGAAGGATTGATGATTGAGGTGGGGGATCCATTAAGGAGGATAGAGGATAAGGCTCCAGAAACAAGGGCAAAGATCCACCTGATTATATCTTTGTTGAACCCGAATGCTGCAAGCATAAATCTGATATGATTCCAGTTGATCTTATCAAAGGCTTTGGACATATCCAGTTGGATTAGCATCCCTGGTTTGCCTTGGTCTTTGAGCATGTGGATGATTTCCTGAGAGAGAATGATGTTGTCCATGATCTGCCGGCCTTCCACATATCCCGTTTGGTTTGCTGAAATCAGGAGAGGCAGGAGAGGTTTCATACGATTAGCAATAACTTTGGATATGATCTTGTAGATGACATTGCAAAGAGCAACGGGCCTAAACTGATCGGGGGAGTCTGCTCTTTCAGATTTAGGAATGAGAGCAAGGAAAGTTGTGTTGAGAGAGGGAAAAATGGATTTTTTCATTCTAGATTCCTCCACCAGATCATAGACAGAGTCCTTTATAGTATTCTAGCAGGCTTTGTAGAAATCGATGGTGAATCCATCAGGCCCAGGGGCTTTTCCATTCGGCATTGATTGAACCACTTCTTCCAATTCCTCCATGGTTATCTTCTTTAACAACATTTGATTATGTTCTTTAGTTAAGATAGATGGGATATGATTGGTGATTTTCTTGATATACTCTTCATTGTGCGGGTTTCTTTCAGTAAGGATGCTTGTGAAATGCTGATGAAGTTCTTCCTCTATTTGTTGATGAGTGTCAAGCTGCTGCCCTTGGTCATTCTTGAGGTTAAGGATCCTGTTATTTTTCTTGTGCTGGATCATATATTTATGGAAGAAGGATGTATTTCTCTCCCCATCTTTGAGCCATTGGATCCGTGGTTTCTGTCACCAGAGTGTTTCTTCCTGAGTTACCCGAACCTCCCAATCCCCTTGGAGCTCCATTTCTATTTGTTTGGTTTCCTCCGTTATCCCGTTTTGAATGATTGTTTGTTGTAGTGATTTCAACTTTGACTCTATGTCTTTTTCTCCGTAGTGATATCTCCGAAGGTTTCTTTATTCCATTTTTTAGTTATTGCTTGATGAACTTAAGTTTTTGGTGGAAACCATTCATCTTGCTCCCTTGAAGGGGAAAATCTTTGGTCCACCATTCTTTGATTTTGTCTTGGAATTCCGGGTGGGAAAGCCAGAAGGCTTCAAACTTGAAGGGAGCGTTTTTTGGGCGCACAGAGATCTGGAAGGTTAGGACAATCGACCAATGGTTAGAGCCCGCCTGCGGAGCAATAATAGCCTTTGTTTCCATAGAGGAGAGGAATAAGTCTTCAGAGAGAAGAAAACGATCCAGTTTGGAGGCTATCTGACGCTCTCCCCCTCTTCTATTGTTCCAAGTGTGGATGTTGTTTTTGGTGGGGGTATCTATGAAGTTTAGGTCCTTAATCATGCTTTGGAAAGCTTGAGAGTATGAATCCAGACGTCGGATACCTCCCCTCTTCTCATCCAGATTTAGGATCATGTTGAAATCTCCCACTAGGATCTGGAACTTGTGATCAAGAGGCCGGAGAAAGATTTTTAGTTGATTGAGCTAGGCAAGACACTCTTTGACAGTATGAGGACCATAGACGTTGGTGATACATATCTTCTCTTTGGTACCTATGATTTGTAGAATTGTGGTAAGGGCATGCCTAGATGCAAAGGAATCAATCAAATGAAACCTTGAATCTTTCCAGAAAGTGGCAACGCCTCCCGCTGTGCCCGTTGCAGCAATGGCCACATGACTGTACTGCTTCCTGAAATAGGCCTGCTGAATGTTCATCATTTCAGACAGGCCGCTTCTTGTCTCTTGCAACATTAGAATGTCTGTTTTCCTTGAGATTATTTTGGATTTAAGAATCTTTTTTTTGTAGGCCTGTTGAGTCCCCTGATATTCCAAGATGTCCAGATCATAATAAAAATTTGGGAGTGAGAGAAAGAACTTTTACCTTGCCCGCATGGATTAGGCTCAGTCCCAGCTCTTGGAGGTGTTGTCCATTCATTTTTCGACCCCTTCTCTTTGGCTGTCCCTTGGTGATCTGGTTATTTGCCTTGAGAGTCGCTTTTATGCCTCCACCTTGGTTTTTCCCTCCCTTGCTCTGGTGCTCTCTTTGCTTTTGAAAGTTACGTTGCAAAGAGTATGCCTCTTCTATTCGCTTGAGGTGGTCTTCTGGTACACCCTCAAACCCTTTCGAGTTCCACTCCTTTGAGAGCTTCTGTAGATCCATCCCCATCATGATTTCCTCTATAGCTTTTTTCTCTGTTGTGGGGAGGTCCTGTATGTAATCCATTTCTGTTTCTTCCTGTGATGCCTGGGCTGTTGGTGAGAGGTTGATGGTGTTCTCCATTTCTGTGTCCATTTCCTTGTGCTGTTCCTGGGTCTGTTCTATGCAGTTGCTAGGTTGTCCCTTTTCCTCTGTTGTTAGTGAGAGTATTTCGTATCTGTTTTGTGTCACATGCTTGGGGGTTTCCTTTCTCCCATTATTCCTTCTTCCTTGCTTGTTTTTGTGTGTTACTTTGATGAAACCCTGTTCATCCCTGGTCCCCGTTGGGCTCTCTTTTGGGGGTGGTTTATTTTGTGGGCAATCTCTGAAGAGATGACCGTGCTCATGGAATTTTTGACATCGGAAATGAATATGTTCATAATCCACCACTTGGGTCCATGTTTCGTCCCTGAAGTTTAGGATGATGGCTTCGGGTAAAGCCCGAGAAACGTCAATATAGGCACAGATACGAGCATATGAGATGTAGTGACCATTCCTAGTGCCTTCTGACATTTTGATGTATTCTCCCAGTCTTTTTCCAATGGCTTGAAGCACTGAAGGTGCCCAGTAGTCCGTAGGGAGAGAGTATAGTCTGATCCATATGGGTACCCGAGTGAAGTCTTCTTTTTCGGGCATGAAGTTCTCCTTCCAGAATCTCATGTATAGATTGGCCGAATTGAAGAAATACGACCCTCCTTCGAATATGCGATCCTTATCCTCCAGAAGAGCGAAAACTACTGTGAAAAAACCCTTCGAACCGAGCTGAAGTTCTATGGCCCCTTTAGGGTTCCATTTGGCTTGTATCCAACCTTTCAGGGCTCTTTCAGAGGGCCAGATTCCCATAAACTTACATATAACAGCATGTTCCTTCATGTACTCTCTGTAAACCTCTATGTCGGGTTCTTGAATGATTATTTCTGGGATTTTTGCTGCTTTTAGATGACAGGCCTTCGCAGATTGAAACTTGTCCTGATCTATAGCTGTGGCTCCTGAGCTGGGGCTGTCAGGGTTTTTTGAAGGATGTGAAGTGCAAGCCGTATCTCCTGACTTATTTTTTCCTCCATTGTCAGATGCTTCCTGCTAAGGGGCATTGACAGTTTTGTCGTTTTCATGATTAGGAGAGCGAGGGCGGAGTTCCTGATCTGAACAAGGAACGACAGAAGAGGAGATAAGACGCGTGAAAAAGGAAGTGTTAGGTGTGAGGGAGGAGCCCACGACTTGTTCTTTGAATGATGGGCCCGCAAGAGGGACCACCTGATCCATGGCCGACGTGCTCATAGAGCGTCCAGGGGAGTGCGGTGGGAAGCTAGACTACGAGGGCAGAGCTCGCAGAAGCCCACAACATGAACAGAGGATCCCAGGGTTAGGTCATGCACCAGAGCTCTCCGTTGAGATAATTGTTGTTATCACTAAGTTATGCCCAAAATAATAAAATATTTAAAATGTAAAAGCACATTGAAAGAAATCAGTATAATTGATATAAAAAATTAAGCCGCAAAATTCCAAAGGAAACCTAAAATCTTCATCAAAATGATGGTAGATGGAATAGAGAATAGAAAAAAAAGGACCAATCAGAAAATAAATAATATTAAAATGTTCCTTAATAACTAGAGTACTTAATTTCCAAACCAAAAACTATGATTTTCATATTTTATATTTACACAGCGAAAACTTGATCATGTTAATATTTATAAGCCTTTCTATAAGGAATTATGACACTTCAAGCCAGCCGTAAATATGATCCACTATAACTCTGAGCTAGGGAACTTTGACCCAAGGCACTACATTCCGTTAGGAGCTTCTTCGATATGGAGAAGGGAAGAAGATTCTGATAGCACGACAAGTGGGGAATATATTCAGAAGGGTTCGAGTTTCCTCCACTGTTTTTATAGACGGGGAAACGTTTTGATTTTCAGACACCATGGGCACGCCGGAGACATCGCGAGAGCCATGCCCTGATCGAATTCTAGACGATGTCGGTGGCGCCTTCGGCATGGGGGCGGTGGGAGGATCAGTTTTCCATTTGATGAAGGGAATTTACAATTCGCCCAAGGGTGAACGGATTATTGGCGGCACGCAGGCCGTGAGGCTGAATGCTCCCCGCATTGGCGGAAGCTTCGCAGTGTGGGGCGGTCTTTTCTCGGCTTTCGATTGCTCGATGGTGTACGTCAGGCAAAAAGAGGACCCATGGAATTCTATAATCGCCGGAGCCGCCACCGGAGGGTTTCTCCAAATGCGGCAGGGACACAGGGCCGCTACCAGGTCCGCTATATTCGGCGGCGTTTTGCTTGCTTTGATAGAGGGTGCCGGGATTATGCTGAATAGGGTTTTGAGTGCGCAGCAACAGTTTCCGCCCATGGTTGAAGATGTGCCTAATATGCAGGGTCCTATTCCAGGGTTTCAAGGCTATGGACCCATCCCTGCCAATATTGGGGGTCCTGGGGCTGAGCCAGCTCAAGCCCCCGCGCAGAGTAGCTCCTGGTTTGGAGGATTCAAGGGGTTTTTTGAAGACAAGAAAGAAGAATCACAGCATAGTAGTGGTGGTGGCAAGGCTGAGGTTTTGGAGAGTTTTGATCAGCCCAGCGCTCCGGTGCCCACTTTTGAGTTCAAGTGATTCTGGAGATTTTGGTCTTTGTTGGCATCAGCTACCAGGTAAGGGCCTGAAATTTATCCCGTTTTAAAGTCGTGAATGAATACGAATCTTTAGTTATTATTGATTTCTTTCAGTAAGAATGCCACATACAAGTGACAAAAAGGGGATGACCATTAAACAAGAATATGACATCACACAGGATCTGTTGAAGTACCTTACACTCTTCCCCTATTTATTATCTCAGTCAAGCGCAAAAGATCTGAACCTGATCAAACTTAAGCTTGTATTCCTGAAAATGATTGAGAATATGTCCACTCAAACATTATACACAATTTGCTGTGTACCTCACTGAAGTGATATGGGTGGGCAGTAGTCGCATTTCTTTCATTACCTTGTTTGCTGCTTGTAGCTTATCATTTGTGTAAATTGAACTAGTGAGGGCACTGAGTCAAAATTTGGCAGTAGCCTCTTTTTAACCATGTCAGCACAAAACATCAAAGCATCTTGCATTCTACCTTCCTTACAAAGCTTGATAATAGAGTCCGTATACTGAGATTTTGTTGAGAAATTAGGGGCTTTAATTCAATATCTCTTTCATGATAATTACTTGTGAACTTGTTATTCTTCTTTTACTTAGATCTTATCTTCGTTAGCTTATTATGTCTTTCATCAAGTCAATTATCAAAACACAAGAGACACAAAGTTTAAGCTCTTCAAGCCAATGCCAAAACCTCTCCCCCTTGGAGAGGAAAACCAAAAAGCAATTCTTCTTATAGATCTTCAATTGACAAGTACCAAGACCATGACACAAACCCTTGACTTTTGGATGCCTCCAATACCTTGTCACTGCTCCACTAGACTCCTTATGCTAATCTTCTTTTCTGCACCCCTTTGCACTCCTTTTTCCTAGCCTCTGCCTCCTAGAGATTCTTCCACAGTCTTCTTGCTATACCCTTGATCTCAAAACAAAGATCCTTCTTGCTCTAATGTACATCTTTAGCCCTTCTCGGAGTTATCCTAAATCTGTTGTAGCTCTCCTTTACGCTGTATGTACCTCTGAAGTATATGAAGTATATTTAGACCAAGTCCTTGCACACCTTTGCATTCTCTTTGGCTTCGTTGTATAATCCTTCTACTTTGCACTTCCTTACAACACTTGATAATACAGTCCTTGCTGTCAAGGCACCTACTGCAGTTCGAATATGTAACCTAATACAGAGATCCAAGACTGTTTACCCAAAACAGAGGTCCGAGATAGTCTCTCTTTCTTCACTGGATATACTTTTTTTCTCGCTGCACTGTCTTCTTCTCTACGCAACCAAACCGCAGACTTTTCCTTGTCTTACTGACTCAGACTTGTCCAAATTTCTGTGTGGAAGTGAGGTCGCAGGACCTCCTTCATATAGGGACTGTCTCCCTCTTTCAGGCCGACATGACCTTTGTGGGTGAGCCGACTTGTACATCTGTTTGTGGACCAACTTGATGAGGCGTGTATCCAATTCGTTTGAGCTGACTTCAAGGAGCACTTTTGACAAGGTCTTGGAACATACAAATTACATCAATAATTGTTTTTACACTTCATATACATGACTCTAAATTATATATTTATGACAATATGACAAACCCCTAAAGACATCAAGAAGAAGTCTTTGACCTATAATAAAAACTCCTTGCTCATGAAACCCATGAGGTAAGCTTTACAAAATACATATTATTATCTGTCTTCTTCATTACATAAATTCATAATTACAAGTCATTATGAAGACCGAACCTAGTTACACTTTTCAACACTCCCTCTTAACTAGGGAGGTATTCATAATGGTACATGGTCACTCTCAATCTGAAGAATCTCATAAAAAGAATTCGATTGGTAATCCATCTGTTATAGCATCATATTAACCAACATTGTCACAATGTAAGACCTTGATTAACAACTCCATCTCTCCACAAGAACATGAGCTACAATGCTGGCGGGACTAATGATTATAGACACCATTATCATTGTCTCCAAAGTACATACTCCACTTGGGTGTTCACCGAGTATGACCCTTTTGGACTATTCTTACTGTTGGATTCCCAGTCCTCAAAGAATATCCGTCCTTCCATGACTACTCTTTTCCTGAATGCCCTAGTACATCCCACAAAGAGTATCAAATGCCAGATGATTACCCAACCCCGCATTCTGTCTTCTAAGTGAAGACCAGAATGATGTGTCTATCTCTCCCTCTCAACTAGGGAGGACATATTCACCAAGGAATATACTCATTCCTATACAAGGAATATACCTAAGCTTCCTCTTAGGAATTACTGAGTTTCTTCCAAGTAAGAAACTTATCACCAGGCTCCCTCTTAAACAGGTACCTGCAGCAGCAATGGTGAGGCACCCAACTGCTCATGAAGAACTCCTTCATTCAATGTCATGAATTTCTTCGTTGTTGAGGAGCCTTCATCTTTGGGATTTCTTCATAAGGGACAAATCATCCATCACTTTCATCCAAGAGTCATGTCTTCTATCAGAAAGTGATTCATCAATCTTCTCATCTGGTCTAGCTTCATGCCTTGCTGCTTTCATTCGAACCATACTTCTTCCAAGGATCTTTCATCCTGCAATGCAGTTCCTTGATAATGTACAATCACCTCATATTCCATATGAGGACATATTATGTTGATTTCATTTAGTGTAGATCATGCCTTTTGGCAACCTGTGCATCGAAAGAGTTTCTGCTTTCTGTTTTTATCGTACTTGTAAAGATAGAAGTATACTACCTGCAACCACATGACATGACTTCATAGCATCCAGTGTTAAGATATATATATATATACATGTACTACATTCTTTTCCTTTTGAGTCATCCTGCAGCAGGTTTCCTTAGAATGAAGAGTTTCATTCCCTTGACCTGCTTCATCAATATGTCATCATATCCTAATCCCAAAATTCTGCAAGTTAGAATTTTGATGAAACCTTTTGCTTTCTTTCTAACCAGTGAATCCAAGGAGGATTCCATTTAGAAATGTCAACACCTAGTTCCATATTGATTATTGAATGATGACCCTTGATCTAGATGACTGTCTCGCATAAATGTTATTTCTAGTGAGGTTCCCAGGAGCTACTTATCTCATAGCATAGATATCTCATAAATGTTTTTCCAGACATCCTCCTATGACAAGTACTCCTACTTTTGATGCTTCTATCGTGATGCTAATTTTAAAATGATGCATTTATCTAATATACAATGCTTCCTAACATACTATTTATAACCAACAGATACCACTTAAAGAGGAAGATGATCTCAATCATAATAGAGATCTTTCATCTCTTCTTTCTTAGGCTTCTTTGAATATGTTTCTTCCATTTCTGGTGATATGAACTCTCTTCTTGTAATGTATGAGTCCATTAACTTTCATTACCCTCAACTTGTATTTTTCTATCTAGCATAGAAACCACAAGTTGTTAGATGAGGTAACTTTCTTGTCCCATTGGACGTCTATTACCTTGCACATTGATGATTATCCTTTTATCATTTTTCTCAGATCTCATATCAGGTCTAAGTGATATGACCTTATTTATTGTATCTTCAGAGAATATATCTTCTATCTTATCATATATCTCTTTGATGTCTCCACTCCTGCTACATAAGGATGAGGGAACCTTTGACTGAATTCATAAGAATTCTTTGAGTCCTTTCCATATATTCAGAGGAGACCTTTCCAACGATATGGCTTCATTTTCTATGAGGGTTATTTCTATACACCTTTTTCATTCAAGAAATCTTGATGACCTAACCAGCTTTTATAGATCTTCTTGCAATACACGAAGTCATTTTACCGAATTTGATTATAGAATAAAAGATACTTACTTGACATGTGAAGATGAAATCTTCACCTTTGTCCCTTTGATGGTGGTTGAAGAAGATGCATTGATGCTTTCTTGGATGATCTTCTTCAAGAATGAGATCCTTGCTGTAGTGATAGGAGCTTGCCTTGTAGCATTTGGAGATGATAATGCCTTCTTGCCTTTAAGATGCTTCAACTTCTATGAATGAATATAGTTCAGAAATGTTTCTAGGTTCAATATGATGTGATCTTGCTTCTCTATTCTTCGGACTGCTTTGCTTTGTAGATCTTTTTTTCTTTGTTGTTGATATTGTCAGACCTTCTTTCCAAGTGTGCCAAGAAACCAAAATTTCTGTGATATAAGGTGACTGAGCCTACTGTATTTCATTTTTATCACCGAGATGTGTCTTACCTCTGAAGTAGCACTGTGATATAGGCCAGAGTCAGAGAGGTATGCTTCATCGTTCCTTCTTTGATGACTGTAAAAGATGTTGAACTCATCACTGTTTTCGAAAAGGTATCTGAGCTGTTAACATCGTGCCTTTCTTACTGTGCCAAAGGTCTGATTGTTTATCTTTGCCTCAACGACACAAAAATGGAGATATCACCGAACTGTTATCTATATTCCATTGCCGAAATTTCAGAGGAGATCTGAACCTAGATCAATTGTTGTCTTGACCGAGCTCCTTCTTGAGTGCCTTTTAGATGCCCTTCTTAGACTGTCACCATAGCTCTGATACCATGTTGAGAAATTAAGTCTTTTAATTCAATTTCTCGTTCATGATAATTACTTGTGAACTTGTTATGCTTCTTTTACTTAGATCTTATCTTCGTTAGCTTATTATGTCTTTCATCAAGTCAATTATCAAAACAAAAGAGACACAAAGTTTAGGCTCTTCAAGCCAGGGCCAAAACATCTTCCTCTTGGAGAGGAAAACCCAAAAGCAATTCTTCTTATAGATCTTCAATTGACAAGTACCAAGATCATGACACAGACCCTTGACTTTTGTATGCCTCCAAGACCTTGTGACTGCTCCGCTAGACTCATTATGCTGATCTTATTTTCTGCGCCCGTTTGCACTCGCCCTAGGAAAGCTCGGTTCCTAGTGAGCTCCTTTCTTCCTAGCCTCTGCTTCCTAGAGATACTTCCAGAGTCTTCTTGCTATACCCTTGATATCAAGACAGAGATCCTTCTTGCTCTGATGTATATCTTAGGCCTTCTCTGAGTTATCCTAAATCTGTTGTAGCTCTCCTTTACGCTGTATGTACCTCTGAAGTATACGAAGTATATTTAGCTCAAGTCCTTGCACACCTTGCAGTCTCTTTGACTTCGCTGTGTAATCCTTCTACTTCGCGCTTCCTTACATCACTTGATAACACAGTCCTTGCTGTCAAGGCACCTACTGCAGTTCGGATATGTAACCTAAGACAGAGAT
Organism: Pinus albicaulis; assembly: GCA_034641835.2. Taxonomy (NCBI): domain Eukaryota; kingdom Viridiplantae; phylum Streptophyta; class Pinopsida; order Pinales; family Pinaceae; genus Pinus; species Pinus albicaulis. Next base: position 504,605,334 of record CM076575.1, on the reverse strand, counting down.
CCGAGACTGTTTACTCAAAACAGAGGTCCGAGATAGTCTCTCTTTCTTAACTGGATATACTTATTTTCTTGCTGTACTGTCTTCTTATCTATGCACCAAACCGCAGACTTTTCCTTGTATTACTGCGTCAGACTTGCCCTAATTTCTGTGTGGAAGTGAGGCCGCAGTCCCTCCTTTATAAAGGGACTGTCTCCCTCTTTCAGGCCGACATGACTTCTGTGGGTGAGCCGACTTGTAAATCTGTTTGTGGACTGCCTTGATGAGGAGTGTATCCATTTCGTTTGAGCCAACTTCAAAGAGCACTTTTGACAAGGTCTTGGAGAATACAAATTACAATAATAATTGTCTTTACACGTGTAACAACGCTTCATATACATGACCCTAAATTATATATTTTTGACAAGATGACAAATCCATAAAGACATCAAGAAAAAGTCTTTGACCTATAATAAAAACTCCTTTCTCATGAAACCCATGAGACAAGCTTTACAAAATACATTTTATCATCTTTGTCTTCTTCATTACATAAATTCATAATTACAAATCATTATGAAGACCGAACCTAGTTACACTTTCCAACAGATTTGACATATGATTTACGAAACTCTCCTTCAGAGTATCGCATCTGTATTAGCTGTTGACATGGAAGTTGTATCAAGGTCTTTATCATCACATGATCTATCAAGTTGAAATACCAGAAGCTGGACTCTGAGATAATTCCAGTTTCCGCAATATAGTTGATGCTTCTTGTATATTTCCTTCATCATGTAGCACATGAGATATTCTCTTGAATTTTGCGTGAGATATCATGCTCTGGCCAAAATAACAATATATGGCGGATTTTGTAGTGCTCTTTAATTGGTGACTTGAAAGTAAATGTATATGGCAGAGTGCTCCATTTCTCCATTTCAAGAAGAGTGGACGCCTCCTCAATTTTATCATTTTTGCACAAACAATTAATCAATATATTGCAAGTTACATCAGAAGCCAAAATTTTTAAAAAGAAATTGTTGATGGGATTATTAGCTCTAAGTTTTCTTCCAATATCATGAGTTGTCCCATGAGTGACATGTAGTTGCTAATACTTGGCAGTATGCCTTACTTTTCTATTTGATTGTGAACTTTCATAGCAATATCAAATTTCCCTTCCTTGCAAAGTCCATTAATGACAGTGTCATAGAGACATCCGTATAATTTCAGGATCCACCCCCTATTATGTTAGAAGTTCAGACACTTCTTGTATATTTCCTACCTGAAGACATCCCTTAATAAAGGCCCCATAGGTAATTAATTTTGAATTAAGACCTTTATCCAAGCCTCTCTAAAGTGGTTACTTGAAATCGATATTGTAACTTTCTATGTCTTCCATAAGATTTGGACTTCTATGTCACAATTGTGGCGACAAATGAAAAGCTCCATTCTTTTTGATTTTAGTCTACAAATCCGTTCAATGCTTTGATTCTTTCTGCACTCTGTGCAAGAATGTCAGCAATAATCTCCACATAAACACATACCATTGTTAAATAAATGAAAACAGTTTTGTGTCTCTCAGAAATATTTCTTGGAAGACACTCCTGGAAATGACAAATGTGTTTGGTGGCAATGTGACAATCCCTGCACATACAAGAATTTTTGATGATGCAGATAAGTGGCCCTGGCATGTCTTCAGAACACTAAAAGTAATTGCTAGCTTTTCGCTATGAACAAAAGGATGTGTTCCTCCTCGTACTTATCTAAACCACGCAACACAAATCTTGTATCAATGAAATACCCCGAATCCCTTAACTGTTCACTCCAGTCCTCCAACATTGCATATATCCTCTGACTGGGGGTGTGATCTGTTTCCTACAAAAAGTCGATGATCCTTATTCTAGATCCCAATCCAGTTGCATCCTGGCTTCTGTTTTACTCCTTTGTCTTTAATCAGTTTTTTCTCACATTTGCAAGAAAATCCACCTGTCAGTTGTGGCATATGCTGGAGCATACCTGTGGTTCCAACATGACAATATATATATATATATGACAAAAGTACCACATTTATTGATAATATCCTCAGCATGGTCAAGAAGGTCACCCATATACACACAATGCTCCATTGTTAATGCAATGCCATACTCTCGATAAATGGAATTGAACAATCTACACCATTCATTTACTATTCCGATATTACCAATGTTCCACCAGGTTTCTGAAACAGGGGAGCACAGGACGGGAGACACACATGGGGAACCTGTGGAAGCAGCCCCCAAATTTTGGGGAAATTAAGGGAAGACAGGGGGATGTCAGGTACCCTAGCATTGGGTTCCCCATCTTTAAAAATATAAAAATAAAATAATCATGATAAAATCTCAACAATAGCAATTCACCCCATCCAAATTCATCATTGTGCAATGTAAATCCTAAACGGTAAACAACAGAAGAGTACTAAATTCAAAATTTTAATTGAAATAAACATGATTTAGATTAAGATTCAGTAATGAGTGACATGTAGTTGCTAATACTTGGCAGTATGCCTTAAAATTTCCCTTTCTCACAAAGTCCATTGATAACAGTGTCATAGAGACATCCACATAATTCCAGGATCCACCCCCTATATTGTTAGTGAGAAGTTCATACACTTCTTGTATATTTCCTACCTGAAGACATCCCTTAATAAAGGCCCTGTAGGTAATGACTTCTGAATCAAGACCTTTATCGGAGCCTCTCTAAAGTGTCTGCTTGAAATTGATATGGTACCTTTGTTAAATTTGGACAACTAGATCCAAACTCCATGTTATGATGCTCAGATTAAGAGGCTAATATTTTTGTTGGAATCCTCTTTCGGAGAGGTGTAAAATCCATATATAATATGTCTTAATCCGATGAGCAGAACATTTATTTTGAATTTATTATTCTTAATAAATTATATGTGCAGGTCGGCCTTAAGGTTGCACGCCCCCAGCAGATATGTCACACGCCCCAATGATGGATATAAATACAGGAAAAGTTGGAGAGCATTTTATCACAACACAACTCACATCTTCCTCTCTCATCTGAAATAGTACGAGCTACCTGGAGGACGAGTTTCAGCCACACGTGTGAAGGAGAAAGAGGACAGACCATACGGCTGAGTTGAAGTACGACTTTTCTGCAGCTAGGGTTTCGCAGAAAGTTTGACCAGCGTTGACTTTGGTCAACGCATGGTCCAATCAAGCTGAAAACTTGTGGGAAGTTCGATTTTGGAAGGCCGTACTACTTGGCACAGAAATCGAGGTCAAAGGGTTGACCAATCTGCTGCTGCGTTGACTTTTAGCTTGCTACCCTGCGTTGACTTTTTCAGGACATCGTTGACTTTTTTGGAGTTGACTTGGGTTGACTCGTTTGCTGATTGGAGGACTGTTGTGACACATTCTGGGTTGGCTGACCAAGTAGACTTTGCTGGTTGAAGCATCCTGTTGACTGCCATAACGCACCACCACATTTTTCCTATTTCTGATTTGTCTTCTATAAGATCCACTTATATGTTCTATCTGCATTTTACTTAACTATTTGTATGATTGCTGTGAAAGAAGTAAAGTTGCTCCAAGCATAGAACATCTTCAAAAATTTACATGGAATCAGAGCTGAGGTGAAGACAAACTCTATCTTTAGCAATCATCACCGGAAGAAATGGGTTCCACTAGTCTTGAATTCAAGGAGAATGACAAGCTGACTGGAAGTAATGACTTCCATGCCTGGAAGATGATATTAGATCTAAAATTGGAAGATCATGATCTTTTGGATCATGTGACGGGGAAGATTCAAGAACCTCCATCCAATGCCTCTGCAGCTGTTAGAAACAAGTATAAGAAGGGAGAAATCAGAGCAAAGCTGCTGATCAGGGAATCCATAAATAAGAGTCTGGTTGCCTACATATCTGAACTAGGCACATCCAAGGAGATGTATGACAAATTGATACTTATGTTCCAAGTAAACAATGTGAACCAAGTGCTGTTCCTCAAGAACAAGTTGAAGAATATGAAGAAGGGCCGAGACGAGTCTATTCAAACTTTCTTTATGAAGTTGACCGAAACCAGGAACAATCTGCTAGCTATTGGGGAGACAATAGCTGATCGTGAGATGGTTCTCACCGCACTTGGAGGACTTCCATATGAATGGCAAGTATTCACAACCACCATTCTCAACAATAATACCATTCCTAACTTTGATGAGCTTCTGTCTAGATGTATGCAAGAAGAAACAAGGATGAAGGAATTCGATAATGACAGAAATGCTGCCTATGGTGCTCATTCCCGAAAGAAGAACTCTGGTGGTTCTAAGGACAAAGGAAGGACAAAGACTCAAGAGAAGAAGGGTAAATGTTTCACTTGCCATAGGCCTGGACACTATGCTAGAGAATGCCCCTTCAAGAAGGATTCTCCCGATGGTGACGATAACAACAACAACCGAAGGAATGGGAATCGAAGAAATGACAAATCCAAAGGAAAGAGGAAGGCTCACTTTGGAGGAAACAATCAACCTTCTAAAAGGTCCAGAAATACCAGGTATGAGGAGTCTAATGTTGTTGATAAAAAAAAATGAGTATATTCTTGTATCTGCTCTCTCAGCTGCATCTCTGCCCGACACTATGGATGTCTGGCTAATCGATAGTGGTGCCTCAAGACACATCACCGGATTCAAGGAAGCACTTTCTGACATGGTTGAAAGGGATACTAATCTAGAAATTATCCTTAGGGATAATGCCACATATCCCATGAAAGGGACAGGGACTGTGACCCTCCACTTGTCTCAAGGACAAGTCCTCCGTTTGCAAGATGTACTCTATGTACCTAAATTGAAGAAGAACCTTGTGTCTGTATCTGCCATGGAAGACAAAGGATTCAATGTAACTTTCTCTGATGGAAAGGTGCTCATGTGGAAGGAGAGCTTCAAGGAAGCTATCTCAATTGGCTTTAGAGTTGGTACACTCTACCAGGTTGGAGGGAGTCCGTTGGGAGCTATGACTTGTGATACTATCCGACAAACCGAACTATGGCACCGAAGATTTGGACACCTTCACTACAAAGCCCTTCCCGAAGCAAGGAAGGTGGTGACAGGGATGCCTGATTTTGGAAATAATCATGAAGGTGTATGTAAGGGCTGTGCTGAAGGAAAACATACAAGGGGACCTTTCCCCCCAAGTGTCACAAAGACATCTGAGATATTGCAACTGGTCCATTCTGATCTTTCTGGTATGTTGCCTGTAACATCCCTGGGGGGATGTTCTTACTATATGACATTTACTGATGACTTCTCTCGTAAAACCTGGATATACTTCTTGAAGAAGAAAGATGAGGCTTTCATGTGGTTCCGTACCTTCAAAGCCTTGGTGGAAAATATGACCGGAAAGAAGATCAAGATTTTGAGGACTGACAATGGCACTGAATATGAGTCAAATGAGTTCAAAGACTTTTGCAGAGAAGCTGGCATTAAGAGGGAGACTACCACTGCATATACTCCTGAGCAGAATGGTGTTGCCGAACGCAAGAATAGGACTATTGTGGAAGCTGCCCGTGCCATGCTATGTGACCAGGGTCTACCAAAGTTTCTGTGGGGAGAAGCTGCAAATACTGTTGTGTACATTCAAAACCGATGCCCTCATTCCGCTTTGGACTCCAAAACTCCCGAAGAGGTTTTCTCTGGTAAGAAACCTGATGTCTCACATTTTAGAATTTTGGGATGTCCTGTCTATTTTCATGTGCCGAAAGAAAAGAGAAGTAAGCTGGATGCTACTGGGAAGAAAGGAATGTTTGTGGGCTACAGTGAGACTTCTAAGGCATATAGAGTCTATGTACCTGGTCAAAGGGAAGTAGAGATAAGCCATGATGTCACTTTTGACGAAGATGCTTCACTGAAGAAAGTAGTAGATCTTCCAAGATCTGGAGAAAATCATGAAGAAAGGCCTGGAAATCTGGAAGAACCGCAGGATGAGACAATGCCTGATATTGAAGGACCAATGGACCCTATCGATCCATCTCCTTCACTGGGAAAGAGACCATCATGGCTCAGGGATACCCTCGAAGATGCTGAGGGTCATGCTGCCCCAAGGGGGACATTCCGAGAAAGCAAGAAGCCGTGTAGATACCAAGGGTATCTAGCCGCCATGAGTACTATTGTACAATCTGAACCTGGATCTTTTGAGGAAGCCGTAAAGCATCAAGTTTGGAAGGATGCTATGCACGAAGAATATGAGTCCATAATGAAGAATGATGTCTGGGATGTGGTCCCGAGACCGAAGGACAAATCAGTTGTCACGCAAAATGGCTCTACAGGATCAAACATGGATCTGATGGGAGTGCTGAAAAGTTCAAGGCAAGATTTGTTGCCCGTGGCTTCTCTCAAAAGGAAGGAATAGACTATGATGACATATTTGCACCTGTGGCACGATATACCACCATTCGATCAATCACAGCCCTTGCTGCTACGCAAGGATGGAGTCTTCATCAGATGAATCTAGACGCTTCCTGCCTTCGTGCCATCTTTAAGGAAGAGGTGTATGTCGTTGTCCCTGCAGGGTTGTCTGAGAATGAGAACACTGTATGCAAGGTTGAAAGAAAGCCCTCTATATGGGTTAAAGCAAGCACCAGGCTTATTAGGATGGATAGTTACTTGATGAAGGCTGGGCTTCCTCGAGTAATCTTGGGTAAAACCCTTTAGCTTCAGGGACATGCTTGGAGGAAGCTCTCCGTTTCTATTCTTTGTGTGGACGACCTCTTCACGACGAGTCTTGACCCTCTCATTCATCAATGTAAGGGGGAGCTCGGCTAGCTGGAGTAAGGAGGAGGGACCTAGGGTAGTCACACCTAATAAAATACTGGAGGTCTGGCAGAGACCTGGAGAGATTTTCCTTTCTCGAGGAAAATACATTGTGAAACTTCTAGAGAGATTTGGTATGGTGGACTGCAAGTCCGTGTCAACACCGATGGAACTCAACTTCAAGAAGTTGAGTGGCAGCGCTGCTGGGCCTATCTTGGCCAATCCTACTGAGTATCGTCAACTCATAGGAGCTTTGATGTTCTTAGTGAACACTCGTCCGGACATATGTTTTGCGGTGAACACTTTGAGTCAACAGATGGTTGAGCCTCATCATTTTCACTGGGTTGGTGCCAAGAATCTTTTGAGATATCTTCGGGGCACGATAAACCATGGGCTGAGATACACTGCCGGGAGTGTGATACTCCGTGGATATACTGATGCCGATTGGGCTGGCAGTGTGGTGGATCATAAGAGCACATCGGGATGCTGCTTCAATCTTGGTTCTGCTTCGATCTCATGGATGAGCAGGAAGCAGAAGTCGGTGGCTTTGAGCACCGCTGAGGCCGAATACATTGCTGCAAGTATGGCCTGTTGTGAAGCAGTTTGGTTGCGAAAGCTCTTTAGTGAGCTGTTTGGACATGTGCTAGATACCATTGTGATACTCTGTGATAACCAGAGTGGGATTCGTATGACTGAGAATCCTGTGTTCCACGACCGATCCAAGCATATTGATATCAGGTACCACTTTATCCGGGATATGGTACAGCGAGGCGCCGTAAGGCTCGATCATATAGGAACTGATGAGCAGGTCGCGGATATTCTCACTAAGCCTCTGGGGAAGGTCAAGTTCCTAACCTTCCGTGAGAGTCTTGGTGTCGTGGAAAGACCCTATGATGTGGGTCCTGTTGGACGATGAGCTCTGGGAGCTCTGGGGGGCTTTGGGGATAGCTTCTCGGAGCTATAAGCACTCATAATGCTTCTGCCACACCCTTGTGATTATTGAGCTGGTTCGCCTCTCATTTATCTGTGCCCCGTATGCATCCTACCCATTGAGTTCAGGGCTCATGGGAAGTACCTCTCATTTGGCCAATGAGGTGGGAAAAGCTAGAGACTATTAGCAAAGACTGATGGACGCATCAGAGATTGCCGTACTCTCTATCTAGGATGGCACGGTCCAACCACTTGATTTGGGATCAAGTTTAGTGAGGTCTGGGACCTCTGCCTGACTTCGGGTCAGATGAACCAACTTCGGGTTGGTTGGAGACTCTTTGTGAGTCTGATAGAGGTTTTGAACCTCTGGGCTGAATATGTCAGCCGGGGGATGATGTCTTTGTGACTGACCCACTTCTGTTCTGAAATAAAGAGGCCAGCAAAGCAAGTTACGGCGGGATGACGCACGATGTTTGATTGCACTGATGGATGGAGTTCTCCCTAGTTGAGAGGGAGTGTTAAATTTGGACAACTAGGTCCAAACTCCATGTTATGATGCTCGGATTAAGAGGCTAATATTTTTGTTGGAATCCTCTTTCGGAGAGGTGTAAAATCCATATATAATATGTCTTAATCCGATGAGCAGAACATTTATTTTGAATTTATTATTCTTAATAAATTATATGTGCAGGTCGGCCTTAAGGTTGCACTCCCCCAGCAGATGTGTCACACGCCCCAATGATGGATATAAATACAGGAAAAGTTGGAGAGCATTTCATCACAACACAACTCACATCTTCCTCTCTCATCTGAAATAGTACGAGCTACCTGGAGGACGAGTTTAGCCACACGTGTGAAGGAGAAGGAGGACAAAACAGTACGGCTGAGTTGAAGGACATTTTTCTGCAGCTAGGGTTTCGCAGAAAGTTTGACCAGCGTTGACTTTGGTCAACGCATGGTCCAATCAAGCTGAAAACTTGTGGGAAGTTCGATTTTGGAAGGCCGTACTACTTGGCACAGAAATCGAGGTCAAAGGGTTGACCAATCTGCTGCTGCGTTGACTTTTAGCTTGCTACCCTGCGTTGACTTTTTCAGGACATCGTTGACTTTTTTGGAGTTGACTTGGGTTGACTCGTTTGCTGATTGGAGGACTGTTGTGACACATTCTGGGTTGGCTGACCAAGTAGACTTTGCTGGTTGAAGCATCCTGTTGACTGCCATAACGCACCACCACATTTTTCCTATTTCTGATTTGTCTTCTATAAGATCCACTTATATGTTCTATCTGCATTTTACTTAACTATTTGTATGATTGCTGTGAAAGAAGTAAAGTTGCTCCAAGCATAGAACATCTTCAAAAATTTACAACCTTTCTATGTCTTCCATGAGATTTGGACTTCTATGTCACTATTGTGGTGACAAATGAAAAGCTCCATTCTTTTTTATTTTAGTTTACAAATCCATTCAATGCTTTGATTCAGTCTGGATTCTGTGCAAGAATGTCACCAGTAATCTCCACATAAACACATACCATCCTTCAATCGATGAAAGCAGTTTTGTGTCTTACAGAAATATTTCTTGGTACACGATCCTGGAAATGTGTTTGGTGGCAGTGTGACAATCTCTGCACATACAAAAATTCTTGATGATGCAGATAGGTGTCCCTGGCATATCTTCATAACACTAAAAGTAATTGCTAGGTTCTCACTATGAACGGAAGGATGTCTTCCTTCTCATACCTATCCAAATCATGCAACACAAATCTTGTATCAAGGAAATACCCCGAGTCCCTTATCTGTTCACTCCAGCTCTCCAACATTGCATGTATATCCTCTGACTGGGGGTGTGATTTGTTTCCTACAAAAAAGTTGTTGATCCTTATCTATGTTGCACGAGTTTCTGGAACGGAGGAACGTTGGGAACTTGGGTACGAGTGTCCGAAATGGCTAGAAGTTTCTCGAAAATTTACAGGAAACGGTTGATTGGGAGCGGCAATATTATATAATAAAAATTTAAAAATATAAACAAAAAAATAAATATATAATTTCAAATTCTTATATTTTTATCCTCAGGGTTTTGGATATATTGCGATGAGGAGCTCTCTAACTCCTTCATGTGAAGTCACTTGTTCAATTCTCCACAGCAATAGAAGATATATTGGACATACTTATGATATAATCCTGTCAAGCTTTAAAAAAAATCATATATTTTTTAGAAATTTTTCAATATAGAAAATATGAAAATATCATCATTAAATTAGTTTAGAAAAACATTATATTTTTTATATCAATAATCAAAATTAAATTAGAAAAGCATTATATTTTTTTTTATCAATAATCAAAATTAATTTAGAAAAAACATTATGCATTTAGTTTGATATCTAAAAGCAAAAAATATCAAAACTATCACCTACTCTGCAGGCTTTCACTGAACATGACAGCCTATAATGAAAATAAATTATGAAATAATGAAATTGCTCCATGATTTTTCAGAAAAGCTGAATTCCACATTTTCCAATATCTTAACCTAAATCCCCGTGAACAAAATTCCCAACTTAAAAGTAGAACTATAACTTGAAGCGTATAACTTAGCGTATTTCCAACAGGATTCAAAACTAGATTTTAATTTAAATGCTACCATAATGTATCTATCACCATAATTGATTTATTGGCGCAATATGAATTAAATTTGGCTGCACATTGGCACTGGCGTACACAGCTAATCGATCCATAAGGTGGCATGGCCTCATTTTGATGCAAGCATGTATTACATCCCTCCACATTTTCACGATGCCTCGTTTGTTGAAAGCACATCGATGGCATATATTACGTACTCTCGTCTTACATTCACTCAAAACTTTCTTTACAAGATGCAGCGCGCTGTACTGTGCTTTATTGAATCCCATAGCTGGAAACGCTAAAAAAACAGCTCCCACATTCCCGAACCAGTGTCTTTCACGTGTCAGAAACTTGCCCTCGCTCCTCTCACCGCTCCCTTTGAAAGTGAAAGATTTCACTCCCGTTCCGAAGCTCCAGAGAACGCAGGAACTGCCAGAACGGGTTTCCTATATCTCGGGAGCTGTTCCCGTGTAACTAAGATCCTTATTCTAGACCCCAATCCAGTTGCATCCTGGCTTATGTTTTACTCCTTTGTCTTCCTTCTCCTACTTATCTAAATCACGCAACACAAATCTTGTATCAAGGAAATACCCCAAAACCCTTAATTGTTCACTCCAACGCTTCAACATTGCATATATATCCTCTGACTGGGGGTGTGATCTGTTTCCTACAAAAATGTTGATGATCCTTATCCTAGACCCCAATCCAGTTGCATCCTGGCTTCTGTTTTACTCCTTTGTCTTTAATCATTTTTTTCTCACATTTGCAAGATAATCCACCTGTCAGTTGTGGCATATGCTGGAGCTTACCTGTGGTTCTAACATGAGAATATATATATATATATATATATATATATATATATATATATATGATGATGATGATGGTGATGATGATGAAAGTACATATGCTGAGACTACCTGTTGTTCCAACTTGATAATATGTTCTGCTGCTTGTTTCTCTACATCCATATTGCCAAGGATTTTGCTGGGTGACAACAAGGCCTACCATACCAAAGCATTTGGTTCAAACCACATTTATTGATAAAATTCTCAGCATGACCAAGACGGTCACCCATATACACACAATGCTCCGTTGTTATTGTAATGACATACTCTCAATGAATGGAATTGAACAATCTACACCCTTCATTTACTATTCCAATATTACCAATGTTTCACTAGGTTTCTGAAGCAGGGGAGCACAAGAGCGGGAGACACACATGGGGAACTTGTGGAAGTAGCCCCCAAATTTTGGGGAAATTGAGGGAAGACAGGGATATCAGGTACCCTAGCATAGGGGTCACCATCTTTAAAAATATAAAAATAAAAATAATCATAATAAAATCACAACAATAGAAATTCATCCTATCCAAATTCATCATTGTGCAATGTAAATGCTAAATGGTAAACAACAAAAGATAAGATAAGATAAGATAAGATAATTATATTTATGTCCAACTAATGACCACAAAGTAGGTCAAAGGGACTGTTGAGTACAATGGTGTCCATACAAAGTGGGAGAACCAAATGGTCTTCTATAAAAGATACAATGCATGAAGTAAATCAACATCTGGCCCTAGCAGAGAAGATCCAAGAGCTAATAGGTCTAAGGATCAGACCCATCTCTCCTAACATCCGAGGTTGAATGAAGAACACTGAAGAAACTCAACTAAGTCTGTTGCCCCGATGAAGAGTCAGTGGAAAGTGCACACTGTCCACTAAATCGTTGCCTGCGAGAGTTCGAGTGCTGATGAGGTTTGGAGGACCTAGTCCTTCTCCTAGGAACATATCTGAGACGGATTTGCTACTGAGATCTCATGTGGCGGGGTGAGGTCCCACGAGTCCACACTGATCTAGAGTTTGGGTATGTACTAGTATCAATTGGTCTCTTGGTTCCCCTGTCTGAAGGTAGTACCTTGAAAAATGTCGTGATCCTATGTGTGGGGTCTGGTCTGATGGGAGGCTGAAGAATATGCGCTCGGAACCTGAGAGCCTCCTACATATATAGGGCCAAACATCTCTGATCAGGATACCTTAAAAAGGTCATGAGAGTCTGAGAATCTCTTAACAAGCAATGGAACCTTCCTCTGATATCGTAGTAGATAGAGCATCCAAAAATGAAGTGCACCTCGGTCTCCACTTCCTGTAAATGACATACTTGGCAGATTCTGTCTGGTCTATTGTTAAATTTATGAACATGTTCTATGCCATTTCAGATTAGGGCATAATACTGAAGCAGATAGAACATAGCAATAGATCGATAGAAGACAAGCTAAAACAGAGATAATGAATGGTGGTGTTACGGCAATCAGCAGGATGCTTCTACCAGCAAAGTCTCCAATAGGTCATTCAACCAAGCGTGTCACACATAACCCCAGAACAACCCAAACAAAGAACAATCCATAGATATGCAGCTCCAATGCCATCCAGAGAGAGAGAATTCCTCCACTCAACGTGTGTCAAATTAACTCTAAGTCTCTCCAATATATAGGAATCTTTGGGGGTGTGTGACACGTCCTTTAAGACATTTAAGTCTATATTTTATTCTAGGCCGACCTAGCACATAAGTGGAATAAATTCAAAGTACATGTTCTACTCATCCGATCAAGATGATCTTTAGATCAATCTTACACCTCTCCGAAAGAGGAATCCAATAAAAATATTGGGATCGTCATCTGAGCAGCACAACCCGGAGTTTGGACGTAGTTATCCAGTTTTAACACTCCCTCTCAACTAGGGAGAACTCCGTCCACAAGTGCAATCCAAACATCGTGTGTCATCCCACCGTAACTTGCTTTGTTGGCCTCTTTATTTCAGAACAGAAGTGGGTCAGTCACAAAGACATCATACTCGACTGACAGATTCAGCCTAGAGGTCCGAAACCTCTATAGGACTCACAAAGAGTCTCATACCAACCCGAAGTTGGTTTATCTGACCTGAAGTCAATAGGAGGTTTGAAACCTCACTTGGACTCAAGAGAGTCATATATACTAACCCGAAGTTAGTTTCACTGACCCGAAAGTCAGTTGCAGGTCCGAAACCTCACATGGACTCAAAGAGTCACATACTAACCCGAAGTTGGTTCATCTGACCCGAAGTCAGTAGGAGGTCCGAACTTCACTAGACTTGATCCTAGATCAAGTGGTTGGACACATGCCATCCTAGATAGAGAGTATGGCAATCTCTGATGCGTCCATCGGTATTTGCTACTAGTCTCTGGCTTTTCCCACCTCATTGGCCAAATGAGAGGTACTTCCCATGAGTCCGGAACTCAGTGGGTAGGATGCATACGAGCACAGATCATGAGAGGTGAACCTACTCAAATATCATAAAGGTGGGGCAGAAGCACCACAAGGTTCGATAAGCCTAGCCCCGTGTGTGCTTATAGCTCCGAGGAACTATCCCCAAGGCCCCCCCAGAGCTCATCGTCTAACAGGACCCTCAGAATAGGGCCGTTCCACGATTCCAAGATTCTCACGGAAGGTTAGGAACATGACCTTCCCCAAGGGCATAGTGAGAATATCCGCGACCTGCTCATCAGTTCCTATGATCGAGCCTTACGGCGCCTTGCTGTACCATATCCCGGATAAAGTGGTACTAGCCATCAACATGCTTGGATCGTTCGTGGAACACGGGATTCTATGACAAACGAATCCCCCTCAGGTTACAAAAAAAGGATAACGGTGGCATCTAGCACATGCTCGAACTACTCACTGAAGAGCTTTCACAACCAAGTGACTTCACAAGAGGCCATACATGTTGCAATGTATTCGGCCTCAGTGGTGCTCAAGGCTACCGACTTTCGTTTCCTGCCCAAAGCAGATCTACGTGTGAAACAACATCCAGATGTGCTCTTGCGATCCACCACACTGCCTGCCCAATCGACATCAGCATATCCAAGGAGTTTCATCCTCCCGGCAGTGTATCTCAGCCCATGGTCTATCGTGCCCCAGAGATATCTCAAGAGTTTCTTGGTACCAACCCAGTGAATGTTATGATCAACCATGAGTTGACTCAAAGTGTTCACTGCGCAACATATGTTCGGACAGGTGTTTACTAAGAACACCAGAGCCCCTACGAGTTGACGATACTCAGTAGGATTTGCTAACACGGGTCTAGCAGTGTTGCCGCTCAACTTCTTGAAGTTGAGCTCCATCGGTGTCGACACGGACTTACAGTCCACCATACTAGAAGCTTCATAATGTATTTTCCTTGAGAAAGGAAAATCTTGCCAGGTCTTTGCCAGACCTCCAGGTCTAGGAAGTAGTGCACTAGTCCTATGTCCTTTCTTTCGAATTCAGCAGCGAGCTCCCTCTTGCACTGATGAATGAGAGGGTCAGCACCTGTTAGGAAGAGGTCGTCCAAATATAGCACCAGAATGAGAGGCTTCTCTTTGTCAACCTTGAAGTAAAGGTTCAGATCAACATTACTACGAGTGAAGCCTAGCTCCATCAGGTAGCTATCATCCTCTCGTACCAAGCTCTGGTTGCTTGCTTCAACCCATAGAGGGCTTTCTTCAACCTGCAAACAAGGGTGTCCCGATCCTGGACTTTGAATCCCAGAGGTTGCTCCACATCCACCTCTTCCTTTATCGCACCATGCCAAAAAAAACGGTCTTTATATCCATCTGTAGCAGCAAGGGAGATAATAGATTATAGGTGCAATAATAATTAGTGCCTTCAGGCAACACATTTTCCCATTAGATCCATGCTTGATCTTATATCAAGGTGACACTAGCTTTGATCGGTGGTCTAGGAACCATATCCTAGACATCACCCTCGCATCCATGCAGACTTTGATGCTTTCCAATTTCTTCAAATGATCCAGGCTCATATTGTACTCATGGCAGCTAGATACCTAGACATCACCCTCGCATCCATGCAGACTTTGATGCTTTCCAGTTTCTTCAAATGATCCAGGCTCATATTGTACTCATGGCAGCTAGATACCCTTGGTATTTATATGGTTTCTCGGTTTTCTTTTGGAATTTCCCCCTTTGAAGCCATATGTTTTTGAGCCATGAGGACCTTCTTTCGTTCAGCAATGATATTCACTCAGGAGCATATACAATTGTATTCTCCCTCTTAATGCTAGCTTCTCTTGTGAGAGAAGACATCTATTTTAAATGAGGGCATCCCAGACACCATCTTGGAAAGGAGTTTTGTACTCATTGGCTTGAATCTTATTCACCCACTGTCAAGGCCATTCAAGAATCATAGCCATATACGGCATATGTCACTGTCCATATCTTCAAATAAAGATGACTTACATGCAGAAGATACTTTCCACTTACATTCCTTTCGCCTCTGTTCTTGATGTACCACGCAGAGCTCACAGAGAATATTGCTGCTTTAAACTCGGCCCATCAATTCCCCCAGTCAATGTTGTTCTTACTGCTTGTACATAGTCTGCAACTACTGTGCATAATTCATATTACCATCTCTATCATCATAGCTATATATGTTGCAACCAACACTACACCCAAAAAAAAAAAAAAACTTATGTCAAGGATACATGTTTGCATCACTGCCACTGTATTAGGATTTATCGTTCCTTTGTCCTGAATGGTACATATTCCTCACACATTCTCACAGTGATATCCTCTAGAGACATTTAAAACAAAATGATTCCCTGGAGATCAATACTGACTTCTGGAACTGCTGATACCATAGGTTCTCTTGGAGCAGTTATCTCATCAGCATCTATTTCATCTCCATGTGAACAATTTGAAAAAGGCATCAAAGGAACAACATATGTCTCATGAGTTAGGTGATGATACACACAATTCTACATATGTGAATGACTTGTCCCAGGGAATATCCTTGTCCCAAGCTTCACCAAAAGCGGAGCATATCCTTGGAGTTACGGTGTCTCCACCTAATACAAATGTAGTTTTACCAGAAAAATATATTCCAAACACTGGGATGTTGACAAGTTCTGTAGCTGATTCTATAGTTGGCTATACTCCAGAAAATGGGTAGTCTGATTCTACCTCACTTCCTCTCATCATGCAATGCTGTGGCAAATACTGCTAACAATATGCTTTCAAGACACACGCTAACAGCGAGCAACAAACCAACACTCACAATCTTTTATGTGGCAGCTGGAGAAATACAACAAATTTAGACCAAACTCCAACACCACCACTCAGCCTAGGGCACAACACCAATGACAGGCATCACCACAAGTCACTTCAAATTACAGAGTGGGGGTTTAACCAGCAAATGTACGTGCAATAAAATTAAAAAAAAAATACCCTGGTATTAAATTATTCAGATGGAACCTGAAAAATACTTTCGGAAGATCGTTTGTTGGAGTATGTTGATTCTGGGTCCCCTTTTCAACAGCTTAGGATTACGATTTTGCTCAGGTATGCATTAACTTTGGTCCGCTTAAGAACCACGTATGCCGGCTTGCATCAATGATCCCTCATATGTCAATTTGCATGTCAACCTAGGTTACACAGACTCAATTCCACGCAGGGTGCCAATTTGTTTGTGCATGCCTAATCCAACTGTGTTGTCAATGCATCGAATGACTCCGCTCTCGGTGAATAGGCGACTTCAAAATTTTAATGCCGCTTATTGATCCGTCACCTGACTCTCTTCCACTGGTTGCCTACGTTGACTTAGCTGCTCCACGCTCCAGGTTCCTCAGAGATCCGACAGCCTGTGGCTATGAATTGATCGATGGGAATCAGGCCTACTCCAAAACCTTAGGATGCATAGATGCATATGTCAAGATCGATCATTTGCGGCTCAGCGTTCGACTCCTGGAAAGGGGTGGCTCGACCATGTGTCGTATAGATTTTTTTTTTTTGTTTGGCGGCTTCAGACAAAACGGTATAGAATTTTGATTGACGACTCCAAAAAAAACGAGTAGTCGACTCCCTTTGGCTTAATTACATCTTAATTCCACACATTATTCTCGCCTTGCAGTCATGCATCCAAGTCACTACAGACTCGAACAATTTATGCACCACCAATACTCCCTCATTCTGTATGCTATGGAGGATTGACAATGCGGCGATTTGCTTTTGTCTCAGATTTCCCACCAAATTGGATGCGCTATAGTCAAATGACGGACCCAGATACATTATGTCGAACAGTGGAATATCACTTTTGGAATATTGACCAGTAGCTCGTGAGTCTTGAGCAACGGTGGATTCTCCCACCTGTGAGCTCAATCGGCCATGTCCTTAGTCGCTTCGATTAGTGACCTATGCTTCAAAAATATATTCACAACCCGTAGTTGCCAAATCCCAAACAGAAGCCCCAGGTTTGTAATGGGTTAGCAGGACAGACGGATGCGGAGAGGTGAAGAATGAAGACGTGGGCAAGCGTGTCAGGCTATGTGAATCACGGAGAACAATAATGTTCACGCTGTCTTCTAGCTTCCCCTGTAAAATAAATTGCCCACGCTGACTTCTAGCTTTTGGCAACGATATTAGCTTAGGGTTTCTCTACACTTGCTACCGGACGTAATCCCGCCTACGTTGTAGTGCGCAGCTTCCTCTTCCTTCGTCGGATGGGCAGCGTGCCACGCTATCTCTTGCTGTGTGGTATGGCCTGCGGCCTACCACACAGCCTTGCTGTAAATTTATGGCATCTTTATTTGTCCTTTGAACAACCCCCATCTCGCTGCCCTAGATTCTGAGCGTTGTCTTCTCTTAGCTTTGATACCATGTTAAATTTATGAACATGTTCTATGCCATTTCAGATTAG
Organism: Pinus albicaulis; assembly: GCA_034641835.2. NCBI lineage: Eukaryota > Viridiplantae > Streptophyta > Pinopsida > Pinales > Pinaceae > Pinus > Pinus albicaulis. The sequence continues at coordinate 504,587,289 of CM076575.1, read as the reverse complement.
GGCACAATACTGAAGCAGATAGAACATAGCAATAGATCGATAGAAGACAAGCTAAAACAGAGATAATGAATGGTGGCGTTACGGCGATCAGCAGGATGCTTCTACCAGCAAAGTCTCCAATAGGTCATTCAGCCAAGCATGTCACACATAACCCCAGAACAACCCAAACAAAGAACAGTCCATAGATATGCAGCTCCAATGCCATCCAGAGAGAGAGAATTCCTCCACTCAATGTGTGTCAAATGAACTCTAAGTCTCTCCAATATATAGGAATCTTTGGGGGTGTGTGACACGTCCTTTAAGACATTTAAGTCTATATTTTATTCTAGGCCGACCTAGCACATAAGTGGAATAAATTCAAAGTACATGTTCTGCTAATCCGATCAAGATGATCTTTAGATCAATCTTACACCTCTCCGAAAGAGGAATCCAGTAAAAATATTGGGATCGTCATCGGAGCAGCACAACCCAGAGTTTGGACCTAGTTGTCCAATTTTAACATCTATCAACTCGGTGGTCTGTCTCTACCCGAAGTCTATGAGAACCTGCTCTGAACTGGCCTAGAGGAATGCAAAGAGCATGCATCTAGTGGTGAAACACATACTGGGGTCGAACAATGATCTCGTCTCTCAACTCCAAGAAGTGCTTAGCATAGAAGGCCATCTTTGGGTGCAACCCTCCCGGAGGATTGACCCTAGGTGACCTAGACGAATTGCCTATAGATGTTCTCCGTGATGATCTTGTTTAGCTCTTGTCTAGTAGGTAAACGGTGACCAGGAGCATCTAAGGAATATCGGAAAGGAGGGAGACGACCCAACTGAATGCCCACTGACTCTAAGAGATCCAAAACTCTTGTAAACCAACATCTGGCTTGACCCGAGGGAGTAGAACGGGCAATAGTCTCAGAAGAGAAATATGCCAAGTAAGGATATCGGTCCCTACTCTTTATGGAGCCTGCAAAGCCTCGAACACGATGAAAGAATGAAACTAATCTGAAGACCGTCTCAAGCCGAAAAGGTTGAGCTCCAAACTTTGCAAGGATGATGTTCTGCAGTACTGTTTGTTTGCATCTAATGATGCAGCAGAGAAGAAGAATCTGGACTCTCTTAGATGAAGCCCAATCTGACTCAAGTAAAGACGGTCCCCAAATCTCTGAGCCATATAGAATAGTGGGATGGATCAAGGTGTCCATGAGGCTCATCTTAGACAAGATGTCTTGGAAGTGATGTCGAAAGCAATGTCTCTCGAGAAGGGCTAAGGATCCATATCCTTTGTTGATTCGAGGCTGAAGCGTTGGTCGCAAAATGTAGCTGGGACTTGAGAATTGCACCACCAAGTTAGTATATGTGTTGGTGATCTCAATCTCCTCCCCTTTGAAAAGGAAGTGAAGGTCTGAGGTTTTCTTCACCCCATTGAAGATCATAACCTTGGTTTTACCCAGGTTGACTATTAACTGTTGAAGATCACAAAACAAAGCTAAGGCATCCAACTGTCTCTGTAATCCTTCTGGGGATGAGGAGAGGAGGACCACGTCACCGGCAAAGAGTAGAATAGACATCAAAACTTGGTGAAGAAGGCAACCATGAGTGTCCTGGATATGCTCGTGTAGAAATGTCTCTAGCTCATTAATATAGATCCCAAACATGGTAGCGGACAGTGGGCAACCTAGTTTAACCCCAATAGTGCTTCGGATGAAATCAAACATCCCATGAGCCACAGGAAGACAACCAAGGACAGACTCATATAGGCGCATAATAGATGTCAATAGGGTCGCAGAGATGCCAATATTTCTAAGTCTCTGGAGTAAGGCTTCCCTCGAAACAAAGTCAAAAGCTTTCCGAAAATCTACGAAACAACAATAGACTTTCAAAGAGTGGTGCCGTGCCTTCTCAATCATGGCACGAAGGGTGAAGATGTGGTCAATGGTTTGATGAGCAGGTCGAAAACTTGCCTGTCCCCTAGCTCTGAGTTGTCTCTTCTCAAGGTCACTAGAGAGCTTCCTATGTACAATAATAGCATACAACTTCGAGAACATGTGGCCCACCATGATCGTTCTATAGTTATTGGGATTTGAGCTGGAACTTGATTTGTGGATCGGATGGATGATGTGGTGTGACCATGTCGGTGGAAAACCTTCACGGACTACATGGTTGAAGAGATCAGCCAAGTAGCTAACCAAAGCACAAAAACTGTGCTTAAAGAACTCTGCTTGGTAGCCTTCCTCATTGGCTGCTTTGCTGTTGTTCATCACCCAAATGGCCTCTCTAATATCTCTGTTTGAGAATAGGTAACATGAAGAGGGTGGGGAAGTAACATGAATTTGGGCCTGCCCGGGAATATCATAAAGGTTGGAAGTATGACAGGACATGGATGTAGGGTCGAGGTCAGATGGAGGAGGGGAGCATCGGGGAAGAGGAGTGGGCAAGTAGAGCAGAAAGTTCCTGTCTTCTATGAGAGACCAAGAGTCATTTCTTGTGATGGAGGAGACGACGATAAGAAGTTCCACAAGTTTTGCTTGCATCACCTTCTCAACTGCTGCAAGAGGGGTAGGAGTTTTATCCTTCTCTCGAACCACCTGTACCCAAGAATTGATGTGTGCCTTAGTTTCTTGTTTGAGGTTAGCCTGTTGGGATTAGATTTCTTCCTGCTTGCTTTTAAGGTCGAGAATTTCTGCATGCAATGCACCATTTGGAGGATGGAGAATTTCCTGCTCTTTGCTTTCATGTAACATCTTCTTAAGGGATAAATTATCCCCCTACACCTTCGAAACACTGGCAGAGAGGGTGTGTATTTCTGAATGGAGCTGCTTGTTTTCAGTTTCAAGAAATTCCATTTTCCGCAGCATTTGTTTTGCCTGGGCTGTCCAGAATGAGAAATATGACTCCATGGCTATATCGGTTGGGCTGACTACCACTTGCTCTGGCTGGTCTTCAACAGCTGATAATTCAGCAAGGCTAAACATGTCATCTTGGCACAACTCGTCTTGTTGCATGGATCCAATCCTGGAATTGAAACCCATTCTTTTGTCTCTGTCTTTTCCTCAGCAGTAAAATTCATCAAAGAATTTAGACAAGACCCGTCTACTGCCATCCTGGTATCGGAGTGACTGTCAAGGTGAAAATGCAAATTTTGCAGTTTAAAGCAGTCTGGGACCCCCACTCTGTTCTCTTCTGTGTTCAATAGGGACGAGAATTAGTAGCTAATGTTGTGTCTGCTATGATGTCCCCGCATTGAGCTTGTCTCTGCACTGCCCGCCTGCTATGTGGTCTCCACATTGAGCTTGTCTCCACCTTGAATTTGGTGGGCAGATTCTGTCAAACACTTGACGTGCATCCTCCACATACCAATTATGGCACTCTCTTTAATTTTTGTCTCTGCTCTGCTGTGCTGTCTCCGCACTGGTCTGTGGGTTGACCTCGAATGTCAGAGCCGTGATTGTAGTGCTGTCAGAGAATATTCTGAAGATCGGAAATGCGTGACGGAGCGCGGCAGAATTGTTGCAAGTGTTACCAGATGAGCCCTGTGCTTGGCCCGAGGTATGTTTTTCAAACAACATAAACACGAGACTGAATGATTTGCCTGCCTGTAGGAATCAACCAGTGCCTGCCTGTAGGAATGATTTGCCTGCCTGCAGTAAACTCTACAAATAAACTAATGCTTGCCTGGGAGCTTCCGCCCACGATTGCACGTGCTCACAGAGTCCCAGGTCTGTGGGACCTCTGCTTCCTTCTGGCATTTAAGGCAATCTTCTTTCGGCAAAAGATGAAGCCACCATTGCTCCACCTCTGTATCAGCATCCAAAGATCCTCTTCATCCGTTCCACTACTGGTTCAGGATAGAAAACTGCGTGCGTTCATGCTACTGGGTCTGTCCTTTCTCTAATTGTTAGTGGATATGCTTGCTCTGTAGCTAGAACTGACTTTGGATCTGCGAATGTCTCTGCCCCGACTTGTGCCTTGAGAGTTTGATTCCAAAAGGATCCCTTATTTGAGTTGACAGATTTAACTGGTGATGGAAACAAAACTAAGGATATTATTGAGGATGCCAAGGTTTCAATTTGTCTACAAGGTCTGTTCTAGGACTTTCTCAAGTCTGCTATAAGTCACCTTCAAAACTAATTCAATAAGCTTGCTACAAGTTTAACCTCTGGGATTGCTCCTAGGTCTGTTCTACAAGAGCTGAGCCTTCCTTTTCCACAGGTTTGTAAATCAAATTTGTAATTGAAATAAACATGATTCAGATTAAGATTCAGTAATAACATACTTTCATTCATAGAGCATAAATGAAACAGAAATATTAAAATTTCAATACATTTGATTTAAGTTCATCATCTATTATCTAATTAGTACTAAGAAAAATTGTAGATATTGAAGTCTGAAACAGTAAATTGACATTACGGAAACTCAAAATAAATAGTAGAGTGAGAAGTCAAAAACTTAATCTTTTTTGTTAATTTAATTTAATTCTTAGTTTTTTTTGTTAATTTAGTCTGAAACAGTAAATTGACATTACGGAAACTCAAAATAAATAGTAGAGTGAGAAGTCAAAAACTTAATTTTTTTTTTGTTAATTTAATTTAATTCCTAGTTTTTTTTGTTAATTTAATTTAGTTCTTTTTTATTTTTTAAATTTTATTGTAAAAACCTTTTTCTTGTTTCTTTGTTTCTTAATTTTTTCTTTTTATAAGTAAAAATTTTGAAGGACCTCCAGGCACAACCCTTTTATGGGGGAGATTCCCACAGGTACTCCTTTTGTGGGGGACACCCAGAAGCAGCCCTTTTCTATGGGGATTCCCAGAAGTCCCCCTTTGGGGGAATGTATCCCCCATACTTGGGAAATGACCCCCTTGTTTACCCACGTTTCCCTAAAAGGGGGAGTGTGGGCAAACGTTTCCCCATGCACTCCCTTTTAGGGAGTGTGGGAAATGTGGTGGGTATGCCCCCCACCTTGGGGGATGTATCCCCGTGGAACACTGAATATTACTGTAAGTCAACAGAGCAGAAGGAAAAGTGATATGATTTGGCTTCAGACCTACTTGTTGAATTTTGGTCAGAGAGTTGGAGAACCTCCTTGCCATATCCTAGCTGTGCATATTCATAAATCATTTCCTTCCATGAGGCAATCTCACATTCACATTGATCAAATACTTTTTGTGCATCTCCCGAACTTCCAAACTTTGCATACATGTCAACAATGGCCATTTCCAATAGAGATATCTGAGTCAAGCCCACTTTGGATAACAAAATAATGGACTTGCTTTCCATTTTGTAGGACTGCTAGATTAGCATAAACATCAATGCAACTGGAAATAGTAAGGTGACTTGGCTTGCCGCTTCATGCTTGCCTGTAGCATTTGGCTACAGTTTTTCAAGGCCTCTTCCAAATACCCATTTTGGGTGTATCTTGCAATTATGGCAGTCAATGAAACCTCGTCTCTTTTTGGTCATTTTGTCAAACACCTTCCAAATCTCACACATACATTTAGAAAAATAGCAAGTGTGACTTGATATGGCTCAAGGTTTTCTTATTCATTCGGTGAAACAATGCCAAGGTCTCCTCTCCATGTCCATTCTGAACATACCCTGCAATCGTTGCTTTCCATGACACCACATTTTAATTTTGGCATTTCGTCAAACACTTGGCTTGTGTTAGGTCCCTATATTACTAGTGTAGTCTCTTATTGTTGTTAGTGTAGCCCCCTTATTGTTATTGTTGTACCCCTGTAACTCCCATATTGTTATTATTGTGCCCTTACATTATTATTGTTAGGTCGGCTAGGATTATATTGTGACCCCATGGACTTCTATATATAGAAATGAGGTTTTGTCATTTGTATCATCCAAGAATTGTTCATTTATGTAATGTAAAGGAGGTTGCCCCCCTCGAAGTGGCTTATTTCTAAGGCGTTGATCTCTCTTTTCTTCTATTTTTGGAGTTGGTTTCATAACAACTTGCATAATCCATATACCCAAATTTTGCATAAGCATAGACAACAAAACAAAATCCCACTCGAATACCTTTGTATATGTTTGGAGATGAACCTATTTGTGTTTGCGTTTGGTCTTGACCTCTTTGTCTTCTGGAGTGCATGCTCTCAGAGCATTGGCCATGTTGAAGGGATCAAGTTGCTATACTCGTCTTTACATTTGCATTTGGGGTAAAAATTGCGAAGGCTTCGGTAGGATCTCCCCATCAAGCATATCCACTGATTATTGCATTCCATGATACAATATTTTCGTATAGGTGTTTTGTCAAGCATTTGGTGAGCTTGGTGTAGTGTTCCACATTTGCATTGCATGTCAACAAGTAGACTTCCCACAAAGACATCATACTTCAAAGCCAAACTTGATAATTTTGCAATGAATTTTCATGCCAAGTTTAAAATCTACTAAACTCCAGCATGCTGTCAGCACACTAACGAGTGTGAACTCATTGGATTTCATTTCTATCTACTGCTACTGCAAGTCCAAAAAGACTACCAAGGCTTCTTCCCTTTTCCATACTTGATAGATCCTAGTCTCAAAGGCAACATGGTTGCATATGTGTTGACAACAATAGCAAGAGTAATTTGATTGCGCATAACACCATCATCTGCGTTTTGTATTTGACAACATAAATTGAACGCTTCATTGTGACATCCATTTTGCTCAAAACTAGATACTATACCCTTCCAAGATGCAAGATTTCATTCAGGCATCAGATTCAAGATGCACACTCTTACTTCCGCAGTCCCCATGCACATCATATTCAGGCCTAATCCTACTGATGTGTATGAACCCATGTTATTGGAACTGGTGGAATTGGTCAGTCAACGAAGAAGGAAGGGCATATACACTTCTGTTTAGGGTCTATCATACCTCGCACTATTCAGGAAGGCCGAAGCCTGTTACAACAAGATAAGTCTGCAGTATGTACGAAGAAAGGGTCTGCTATTGGTGTGAGGAGAGAAGGATAAACAACGAAGAAAGAAGGCTAGAAAACGTGCGAAGGAGGAGGCAGGCCTGCAAGGGTATAAGGTCACCACAATTTGGTCTTGGGTTTGCACTATACCTCGCATATCTTAGATAGGCCGAGGGTTACAAGGGTGCAGAAAGAATGCCAAAAGGGAGATCATAGGCAACCGAGGAAGAAACTGAAGGAAGCCGAGAGGAAGCACACTATTTGGGGCTGCTAGATTAGGGACTGAGCTTCCCTAGTAGAGGTGCAGTGAAATTCAGAAAAGAATGATCGACATAAGGTGCTGAGAAGAGCAGTAAGGGATAGTGACAAGGGTCTTGGAGAAATACTTGTGTCAAGGGTCTTTGTCATGGTCTTGGTACTCGTCAATTGAAGGTCTATAAGAAGAATTTTGATTGGGTTTTCCTCTCAAAGAGTGAGAGATTTTGGCCCTGGCTTGCAAGTCTAAATATTGTGTCTCGTGTATTTGATAATTGACTTGATGAAGAACATAATAATCTAAGACAGACAAGATTTAAGTGAAAGAAGTATAAAATATATCACAAGTAATTATCAAGAAGAGAAATTGTAATAAAAGCTCTAATTTCTTAATATGAAATCAGAGCTAAGGTGTTGAAGATAAGAAAGAGCAGTCTAGCAAGAAGACACATAAGGATCAACTTTCGAGAGGACAATCAAGGATCAGCTTCCAAAAAGGCATCAAAGCATAATGAAGGATCCACATTGAAGAGTCAAACCCTAGATCTAAGGAAGAGGTCAACATTTAAAGAAGAAGTCTACAAAGGAGTTGGTGAAACCCTCAAGCCATCTCAAGACACCATTGGACTTAAACATCAAGTTCCTTCCTAGTCAAAGGCAATATCAAGAAAGTGATCTTTATCTTCAAAAGGTTCTAAAGCTATCTCTCTTATTGAAGTCAAATCAACATTATTGAAGCATCATCAAGCCATCATTTTGCTGAAGCCATCATTAAGCCTTACTTGATCATCATCATCAAGGACATTAACTGTCAAAGGTCTAAAGAGATCTATCTCCTTATACCTCTCTTGAAGGTGTCTTTATAAGAAGAAGCTTTTGTTACTATCTACATAATTATCAAATTCAAGGAGGATGCAAGCAAGAAGAAAACATCTACTCAAGTAAGTATCTTTTGACTTCATCTGAATCTGTCAAAATGTCTTTTTGCAAGGAAAGCAACATATTGGCTGGGTCTTCAAACTTTCTTGAATGGAAGAAAAGGACAAATTTGAATCTTATTGAAAATGAAGTCATGGATTATATTAGAGGGTCTGAAAGCCTCCCATCGAAAGAAGATACTCAAGCTCATGCCAAATACATGAATGGAGAAATAAGAGCCCAGAGGGTTCTTATAGAATCCATAAAGGACTCTCTCATCCCGTATGTATCAAAACTAGAAACTTCAAAAGAAATATATGACAAATTGGTGGAGCTGTTCTATGTGAGTACTGCAGGAGAAGTAATCTCTTTGAGGCAAGAACTCTACAAGTTAAAGTTGTCAAGAGGAAGGAGTAACTTCATATTTTATGAAGATTTTTGAAATACGAGATCAAATACAGGAATTGGGAGAGGTAATGTTTGATAAAGAAATGACCACTGTGGTACTAAATGCTCTACTGGAGGGATGGGGAAACTTCATTTCAAGTATATATGGGAAGAAAGAAGCCACGCCATTCCAAGATCTATGGTCTCTATGTAAGATAGAAGAGACCAAGTTGAAAGCAAAAGTCGATACAAGATCAAATGAAGAAAATCAAGCCTATGCTACCATGCCAAGAAGAAAGGGAAGATTTGGTAAATTTGGTCCTCAAAAGAAAAGAATGAACAAGGATAAGATAAGATGCTATGGATGTAATGAACTTGGGCAATATAAAAGAGATTGGCCTAAACCAAATAAGGACAAGAGGAAAAAGGAAGAAGGCCATATTGTTGGAGAAATGGAAGAACTTGAGACAAAGAAGCCTAAGAAAAAATAAGTGAGAGATATCTACTATGGTTGAGATCATCTTCTTCTCTAAGAGGTATTTGTCGATTGTAAAATAGTAAGATAGGAAGCATTGCAAATTAGATAGATGCATCACATTAGAATTGGCATCATGATAGAAGCATTGAAGAAGGAGCACTTGTCATGGGAGAATGTATGAAACAAAATTTATGTGACAATCATGCTATATTGAAGTAAGTGGCTCTAGGAACCTCATTGAAAATATCATTCATGAAAGGTAGTCATCTCGGTTAAGGCTCATCATTCATTAATCAATATGGAAACATGTGCTATTTCTAATGAAATCCTCTTTGGATTCAATGTTTTAGAAAGGAAGTAAATTGTTTCATCAAGAAATTCTAACTTGCAGAATTTAGGGATTAGGATATGATGACATATTGATGAAGCAAGTCAAGAGAATGAAACTTTTCATTTTAAGGAACACTGCTACAGGAAGTTTTAGATGACCAAAAAGAAAAATATGAGGTATATATATATATGCGTACACTGGATATTATGAAGTCATGTCATATGGTTGCAGATAGTATACTTCTATCTTTAGAAGTATGATAAAAATGAAAGAGAATATCCTCCGATGCAAAGGTTTCCAAAAGGCATGATCCACACCAGATGAAATCAACATAACATGTCCTCATATGGAGTATGAGGTAGTTGTATACAATTAAGGAACTTTGATTTGGAAGCTCCTTGGAATGAAATAAAAGTGTGTGAAGAAAGAAAGGAAGAGATTGTGAGAAGTGCAACCAGGGTAAAAGGCAGTCACATCTAAGGAAACCAAGAAGAATTGACTAGGAAATCTTCTGGAAAGAAAGGTAGACCTTGATAGAAGTCTGGAAAAGATGGAGACCCTTAACAACACATATCTTTAGGAGATGTGTCAATCTATATGAAGGATGTTGATGCCTACAAGAAGATGTCATGCGGAAAGATCATCACTAAGGTAATTTTTGATTTAAGTGTTAATATTTGTAATTGAATAATATTTCGATGAGCATATGTAAGCTTGCCAAAGCGAAGTATATGTCTTCCACAGTTGATAACCATATGGTAGGATGAAAGATCCTTGGAAGAAATATGGTATGAAGAAAAGCAACATGACATGAAGCTAGACCAGATGAGAAGACTAATGGATCACTCTCTGATGAAATGATGACATGACTCGTGAATAAAAGTGATGGATGATCTGTGCTTTATGAAGAGATCCCAAAGATGAAGACTCAACAAAGAAGAAATTCATGACATCGAAGGAAGGAGTTTTTCAGAGCAGCTGGATGCCCCATTATTTTCCTTAAGAGCTGCTGCAGGTCCCTGATTAAGAGGGAGGTTGGAAATAAGTTTCTTACTTGGAAGAAACTTGGTAATTCCTAAGCCGAGAGGGAGCTTAGGTACATTCCTTGTATAGGAATGAGTACATTCCTTTATTGGAATATGTCCTTTATAGTTGAGAGGGAGAGATAGACATATCATTCTAGTCTTCACCCGGGAAGAAAGAATGGAGGATTGGGTAATCATCTGGCATCCGATACACTTTGAGGATGTATTAGGGCATCCAAGATAAGAGTAGTCGTGGAAGGACCGATATTCTTCAAGGATCGGGAATCCAAGATAAGAATAGTCCTGGACATACTCTGAGTGAACCCGGGTGGGGTATGTTCCAAGAGGGACAATGATGAAGGTGTCTATTAATCATTGGTCTCGCTAGCGTTGGGGCTCAAGGTCTCGTGGACAGATGGAGTTGTTATTCAAGGCCTTGCTATGTGACAATGCTGGTTGATGTGATGCTATACAGATGATTACCAATCCGATTCTTCTTATGAGATTCTTCAGATTGAGAATGACCAAATACCATTATGAATACCTCCCTAGTTAAGAGGGAGTGTTGGAAAGTGTAACTAGGTTCGGTCTTCATAATGACATGTAATTATGATTTAATGTAATGAAGAGACAGAGAAATAAAATGTATTTATTATGTTGCTTGCATCGTGGGTTTCATGAGCAAGAAGATTTATTATAGGTCAAAGAATTTTTCTTGATGTCTTTAGGAATTTGTCATCTTGTCATAAAGATAATTAGAGTCATGTAAATGAAGTCATGGTACACTTGTAAAAGGACACATTGTTGATGTAAAAAGTATACTCCAAGACCTTGTCACTAGGCCTCTCCAAAGTCCGCTTGAGTATAAAAGAAATCCTCATTGAAGAAGTCAGCTTACCTTCTCGAGCTCATGTCGGCCTACAAGCTTGAAGACAACCTCTATAAATAAGGTGACTGTGACCTCATTGTCACACAACAATTCAAATGAAGTATTGATTGTGGCCTCTTCATTAAGACAATCTGAGTGGGCTCAATGGTTAAAAACTTGTGATTTCTCTTGGGAGGTCACAGGTTCAAAACTAACGGGGGGTAGGGTTGTCTATTGCCCCTCATGACCAAGCTAGAGGGATAGACGCCCCCAATGTTGGACGCCTCGGTCCTTGCGAAAGTCATGAGTTTCTGGTATATGTGGCTTACGGGCTGCCACATATACCCGGGGAGGTTGCTGTTTCCCGTCTTAAAAAAAAGTCTGAAGCAAAAGTGCGAGGATAGGGTCTACAATTGGTGCAAACAAAGGAGGCTAGTCAACGAAGAAGGAAGGGCATATACACTTTTGTTTAGGGTCTATCATACCTCATACTATTCAGGAAGGCTGAAGCCAATTACAACAAGAGATAAGTCTGCAATAAGTGCGAAGAAAGGGTCTGCTATTGGTGCGAGGAGAGAAGGCTAAACAACGAAGAAAGAAGGCTAGATAAGGTACGTAGGAGGAGGCAGGTCTGCAAGGTCACCACAGTTTGGTCTGGGGTCTGCATTATACCTCGCATATCTCAGATAGGCCGAGGGTTAGAAGTGTGCAACAAGAAGGTCGAAAGGGAGATCATAGGCAGCCGAGGAAGAAATTGAAGGAAGTCCAAAGGAAGCACACTGTTTGGCGCTGCTAGATTAGGGACCGAGCTTCCCTAATAGAGGTGCAGTGCAGTGCAGAAAAGAAGGATTGACATAAGGAGCTGAGAAGAGCAGTAAGGGATAGTGACAAGGGTCTTGAAGAAATACCTGGGGTAGGGTTGTTCCGACCATCATGACCAAGCTAGAGGGATAGACGCCCCCAATGCTGGATGTCTCAGTCCTTGCGAAAGTCATGAGTTTCTGGTATATGTGGCTTATAGGCTGCTACATATACTCGGGGAGGTTGCTGTTCCATGTCTTAAAAACAAGTCTGAAGCAAAAGTGCGAGGATAGGGTCTACAATTGGTGCGAAGAAAGGAGGCTAGTCAACGAAGAAGGAAGGGCATATACACTTTTGTTTAGGGTCTATCATACCTCACACTATTCAGGAAGGTCGAAGCTTATTACAACAAGAGATAAGTCTGAAGTAAGTGCGAAGAAAGGGTCTGCTATTGGTGCGAGGAGAGAAGGCTAAACAATGAAGAAAGAAGGCTAGATAAGTTGCGAAGGAGGAGGAAGGTCTGCAAGGGTATAATGTCACCACAATTTGGTCTTGGGTCTGCACTATACCTCGCATATCTCAGATAGGCCGAGGGTTACAAGTGTGCAACAAGAAGGCCGAAAGGGAGATCATAGGCAGCCGAGGAGGAAATTGAAGGAAGCCCAGAGGAAGCACACTGTTTGGCGCTGCTAGATTAGGGACCGAGCTTCCCTAGTAGAGGTGCAGTGCAATGCAGAAAAGAAGGATTGACATAAGGAGCTGAGAAGAGTAGTAAGGGATAGTGACAAGGGTCTTGAAGAAAAACCTGGGGTAGGGTTGTCTATTGCCCATCATGATCAAGCTAGAGGGATGGATGCCCCCCAATGCTGGACGCCTCGGTCCTTGCGAAAGTCATGAGTTTCTGGTATATGTGGCTTACAGGCTGCTACATATACTCGGGGAGGTTGTTGTTCCCTGTCTTAAAAAAAGTCTGAAGCAAAAGTGTGAGGATAGGGTCTACAATTGGTGTGAAGAAAGGAGGCTAGTCAACGAAGAAGGAAGGGCATATACACTTTTGTTTAGGGTCTATCATACCTCACACTATTCAGGAAGGCCGAAGCCTATTACAACAAGAGATAAGTCTGCAGTAAGTGCGAAGAAAGTGTCTGCTGTTGGTGTGAGGAGAGAAGGCTAAACAACGAAGAAAGAAGGCTAAATAAGGTGCGAAGGAGGAGGCAGGTCTACAAGGGTATAAGGTCACCACAGTTTGGTCTTGGGTCTGCACTATACCTCGCATATCTCAGATAGGCCGAGGGTTGCAAGTGTGCAACAAGAAGGCCGAAAGGGAGATCATAGGCAGCCGAGGAAGAAATTGAAGGAAGCCCAGCGGAAGCACACTGTTTGGCGCTGCTAGATTAGGGACTGAGCTTCCCTAGTAGAGGTGTAGTGCAGTGCAGAAAAGAAGGATCGACATAAGGAGCTAAGAAGAGTAGTGAGGGATAGTGACAAGGGTCTTGAAGAAATACCTGTGTCAAGGGTCTTTGTCATGGTCTTGTAACTCGTCAATTGAAGGTCTATAAGAAGAATTTTGATTGGGTTTTCCTCTCAAAGAGAGAGGTTTTCCCCCTGGCTTGCAAGCCTGAATAAGCCTAAATATTGTGTCCCTTGTGTATTTGATAATTAATTTGATGAAGAACATAATAATCTAACGAAGACAAGATCTAAGTGAAAGAAGTATAAAGTAAATCACAAGTAATTATCGAGAAGAGAAATTGTAATAAAAGCCCTAATTTCTCAACATATATAGCCTCTTTGTTGATGTATTTTTGGTTCAGAGATGTATTGCACCAAGTGCTATTTTGGTTATATGCACTCGTACTTGGTATATAAATGAGAACTTTTGCATATTTGCATATAAATGGTTTGGATTCATATGGATGTACATGAATTTATATGTTTTTCTTTGGAATTGGAATATTTTATGTATTTTTTGGTTGACTGCTTTTTGGTTCGATGTTTTTATGGTTCTGGTCTGGTTCTGGCTGGTTCCCAGTTTGTTGGTTGACCAGTTCGGTTCCAATAACATTGGTATCAATCTACTTACCCTCTTCCAGAGATTCTAATCCAGAACATGCTTTGATTATAATGGAAAATCTAAATGGGTTTGGCTTAATGCCCATCTTTTCCATTTCGCACACCAAGGATTCAAGGCTTCTTCTCTAAACCCATGTTGAACGTATCCTTAAATTATGGTGTCCCATTAGATAATATATAGTTGAGCACTTTGGTCAAACAATTTGTAGGCATGCTTTGCACATTTCACTTCTGCACTCCATCTTTAACCCATCTACGCATGGTTTTGAAATGGATACTTTGATACCACTTGCAATGCCCCTAGCCATCTCCAGGCATAAGCACATTAACCCAATTTTAGTCTAACTGCCTTCAATTTTAGGTTTCTTTGGGGACCTGGCTCAAACATTTCCATGTTGACACTTTGATACCTTTAGTTAACATATCTTGGCAAAATAATATAAGTACACATGTAGAATACCATGCATTCACATCTGATATTCATAATCATTAATATTTTTGATACTATTCATTAATTAGGCCCTGCATATGAGCAGAAATATAGGCCTAACATTATATTCACCATGCATAACACATATAATTTTGTAGAAGTAGAATAACATAGTTTAACAGTCATTACACACATAAAAATAACAGATTCAATATATTATATAAAACACATAGTGAGAACAGTTATCGTGAGGAACATTTTTACTAACCAGTTGCTGACTAAGGACATTCCTCCTAGAGTAGGCACTGTTGTTCAAAGTGTCTCAACAGTAGGCCACCCGCGAGCTGGGGCTATGACACCACAAGGTCAAACTATGCCTCCTTTGCTCTCAACCCAAAAAAATTGCTGCTTGGGCATTCCATATCAATCACCAATTCTCTTTCGCGTAGTCTAAAAAAGCAGCGAAATGGCCCAGAATCCGACTAAGATTTTGAAAAAATTCGGCAAATATTTTATCAGAATCTTGTTTACAGTTGTTAAACTTTAGTATTTTGAGTGCCCTAAGGGCTTTTGATAGTGGTGAATCCATTTCCACTATCAAAATTGGATTCCAAACACTCCAACTACCTGATTTTTTGAATTTTATTTTACCGGATTCTGGCAAAAAACTACCGTTCGGGCTATTCCACATGCTGGGTAGACAACTTCATTCTCTTTTCTCCTCGGTCGCACACAACTCAAGAGGGGATCCCCCTTCTCTGCAAATGCAGTTCTTTAGGTTACCTCCTATTGCACACATTTTGTTGAGGTTCCAAGGAAGTAGATGTACCAATTTTTTTTTCAAAGGACTGAATCATCAACCATCAACATTATGCGTCATTGTAAACCCATTATGCATTTTTGTAATGTAAATGATACTAGTAAGACCATGAATGTATGTAACAACCTAGGTAAGCCTATTATTTTGGCAAAAGTTTAATTCTAGGAGGTTTTTCGTCTCACTGCCTCATCTGTGTTTCTAAACACAGATGATCTGCAGAGTTTTTCACTCCAATCTCACCCCAAAGCTAGGGTGGAATTCTTCGTCAAAGTTTTAGGTGAGTCCTAATGTTTTAGTCGAGTCTTATATAAAAGTGATTTGGGAATAATTTAAGCTAGTTGGCTAATTATTTTACTACAAATCACTTGGTGTTTTAGATCATATTGTGTCGCAGAATTGGGTATGTAATTTGAGGGTCTAAGTCGAACGGGTATTCCCCCTTTGAGGTTTGAATTTGTAAAAATCTTATGTAAAAAATATTTTAATACATGGTCCTTCATACTTAGGCACCATGGTTAAAATATTAGAGGGTGGAAAAATTATTAAATCCTCTTAAGTGTCAATTAATTATTTTACTGGCAAAAGTAAAATTAATCCTAAGCTAGAAAATTAATTAATTAGAGTCAAAGTTAAATCTCTAGGAGAAATTAAATTTTCCACGAGGAAAAATTCGTGGGTATCAAAAGAATTAATTTTTGGAGGTCCCCCACCAAGGGAATATTAGAAATATCAAGAAAAATTGGACCGTTGGACCTTGGTGGTTAGGTCAAAGTCAAACTTTTGAGGAAATTAACTCAAAATAGTTAATTTTGAGTTTAATAAAAAACAAATATAATGAAAAATTCAAAAATTCCTCAAAAATAATTATTTCAACGGTTAATATTAAAAGATCATCAAGGATTTATCAACGGTCGAGATTATTTTGACGAGGATCAAGCCAACTAGCCATTATTTTTCCACTTGGAGGATTAATCTATAAATAGAGAGTCATTTTGAGTCTCAAGCCATTTGATGTTTGGCTAAGAAATTGTTGCAGAAGAATTGATGTAACACTATTGTCTCATTGGGAACGTTTATTTGAATCATAATAAAGGATTTGGGGTGCAGTTCATGGTGGTTAGTGTTCATTTATTTGTGGTATGTGTTGGGTATGAGCTTTCCTATATTGTGCCTATTAATTTTAAAATTGATTTTTTATTAGATGGGGATAAAATCATTCTATTGATAGATTCTGGGTTTATCTTAGATGATTTAATTCACCATGTCTAACAAATTTTTTTGAGAAAAATATATAGTGTTTGCAGGTTCCTAGTCCTTGGTCTCCAAGTTCGCAAACTATGGGCATGAACTGACCTTGTATGGACTCCAAATATTTATATGGTTGATTTAACTTCGCTAAGGATATAGTGTGCATTAATTTTCCAAAGTATTATTAGCCATTTATCAAAGAAAAACTCCATAAAAATTTATTTCAATCATTTTATATTCGTAAACTAATTTTGTATATTATTTTGCTAATTGGGGTTTTAGGGTTTTAAGATTTTTGTATATATTTGGTTTTTGGGTATTTGTAAATCTATTTATGTAGGGGAGATCAAGTGGAGAAAGCTAGAATAGAGCTAGATCTAGGCCTTTGAGGGTAAGATCTAGTCTCTAAATTTTTTTGCAGGGCCAACCATTGAAGAAATTGAGCAGAATTTCAGATTTGAAGAAAAATTATTTTTCTAAAGTTGGGGTTTCGTGTTTAAGCTTTCTCGGGACTAGATCTAGCCCTTCCAAGGCCAACATCTTCCTTCTCTGTCCTTGCATTAGCCTGTTGACCCTCTGCATCATCCTTTTGGCCCTCTTCAAGGCTGGCCGTGAGGCCTACCCTTATCCCCCTAGCATCTGCCATGAGACCTAGAGTCCTCAACCTCCTTTTGCATCCCTCCTTCCTTAAGCCCTAGACCTTGAGGGGCCCACGTCACCCCTTTAGGGCCCATAACCCTAGCCATTAGCCCTAAAGGGGCCTCCTCCCTTCAGTGTTAGGCCCTCTTGGCCCTTTCCTTCATCCTCTGCCTTTTCTTCGGTCTTCTAAGCCTTCTTCCCCTCAACGCTACCTACTGGGCCTAACGTTGGCCCTAGTTTGCCTCCCTTTGACCTCTGTCCATTTTCGGAATTTTTGGGACTGAATACTTGGTGGGTTTTGCAGAATTTTGGGCTCAAAAGCTTGTGTTTGCATGTGACAGCTTCCATGGAAATTTTTGGCAAATTTGGTCCAGTAATCTACAAAGCCTTGGGCCTAGGGTTTGCTCTCTAAACCCTACTTTCTCATTGTTTTATTACAATTTTAAATTCCTATTTCTAAAAACACATTAAATTTGTCAAAATACTCAAAAATTTTATTTCTAGAAATTTGGCCACTTGGGCATTGAAGGTCTAGCCTAGATTTAGTAATTTGCTTGCTGAAAATTCTCTGCATAGTCTCTGAATCAGATCTGAATTTTTTCTGAATAACACACCTAAAGGGGCCCAACAATCAAAATTTTCAGTTTGGAAATTTTCTTCCAAGTTTTGGGCTTAATTTGGCACTTGTTGTAGCACTCACTGACTTTCTGTTTTACTTACTGCTGTAACATGTTATATCATATCTGATATTTTTTGAAGCATACATATTAAGAAGCCCTAAATACTCGTTGGTAAATTTGTTTAGGTTTTCAACACGTTTTGGGCACATTTTGGCACTAGTAACTCACCAAGTGCATGATTTTCTTATTGCTGTAATAGGAGTTTTCAGATCTGATTTTTGCTGAATATTGCATCTTAAGTGGACTAAAAATCATAGTTTTACTTTGGCAAGTTGTTGGGCATCTCAGTGATCATATCTAGTTACTATATGTTTGTTATCTCTTAGATCTAAAGTGATTTCCTTACTGCTGTCTGAGGCTAATAAGTGCCGAAATTTCTCAAGTGTTATTGCTAATTTTGGTTATTTGAAATCTAACACTTGCTTATCTTAGCTTGGTCATAAAAATTATCTAAGTTTGCACTTAAAACACTCACACATCTAAGCTATAATTCGTTGATCTTGTTGATGGTTTAAGTTATTTTGGGCATTTGAAATCTAATTGAGCATCTTTTGATAATTGGCATTGAGTAAGGTCATAAGTAATCTTGTTGTGGAATTATCATTGACATCTTGAGTAATTGTGATTGGCATCTTGTAATCATTGGCTAATTGATAAGTGGATAATTTGCTCAAGTTCTTGTAAATGTCATCAATTGTTGTTGAACATTGGCACTTGTATCCTTGAGCACTTGTTTTATTTTAAGATTGTCTTCTAATTATTGTTAAGTACTCTTGTCATTAAAAGCTAATCACAATTTAAGTACTTAAAGACTAAATCAATCTTAACTCAAGTAACTCCACTCATCCATAGTGCATTTCATCCTAATAGTAGTTGCATTAATAATTTACCTCCAATCATAAGCTTGGTTGATAGACTCCTAGGACATCCCCCTTCCTTATTTAGCTTGAGGGATTCAACCCTTTTTAGTGGTTAAAACAATGACCCTGCAGTCGTCAGAGCCACAGTCTCTGCAGTGCTGGAGACATTGGGTGGTTGGAACATAGGGGGAGGTATCGTTAATTAGGGCTCTGCCTATTTCTCGCTGGCTTCCATTCCACAACCTACTCCCAAGACTGATCTCAAAACAGTTAAGGGGAAGGTTCAACTTAGACTAGGCATTTAACTTAAAATAAAAAAAATCCTTACATTTCACCTAGATCTTAAGACTTGCACTTCATATAGGTTAAGTTCATCATCTAAACGTTAGTTGTCCATCCGGTTACTTGACTCTAATTTGTAACAAGCAAGAAAGTTTGACTCCATAAGGCACTGTTCTCAATTCTAAATCTAATTGAATCCTTGATCTTGCTAAAATTTATCAAGTAGCTAGGCCACTCAACTGTGTCTCTCGGACAAGTTGGTTCCCAACTTGTTTTCCTTCACCTCATTTTCATAGGGACAACCCCCATCGCCTACTGTTGGGAGACATCTAGAACAGAGTGGGCGGAGATCAGAGTGACAACCCTCGTCCTTTGAGGTTGACGTGGTTATTGTAGAATCTAAGCGACACCTCCCTCTTCAAGTGCTTCAATGTAGGCTGGCCAAGAAAATCTCTATGCTGGCACTGTTGGAAACATGATTTCCGTTACACCAAAACCCACAGATGTTAGTAAATGGATGCAACGCCAGAGCTAACGGATCCCCAAGAGGCGGTTAAGCACATGTCATGAAACACATGAGGAGTGTTGGATTATCCAATGCCCAACAATCTCTCCCCCCAATGCGAGTTGGGGGTGTTTCGAACTCGAGACCTTTGGCTCCAATACCAATTGTTGGAAACACAATTGCTGATATACCAAAACCCGCAGGTGTTAGTAAATAGATGCATCGCTAGAGTTAACGAATCCCTGAGAGGTGGTTAAGCACATGTCACAAAACATATGGGGAGTGCTGGTTTTATCCATGCAACAAGGACACCAGGGATGTTGATGGCAGCAACACATCAGATAACTATGGAATTCAACTTCGCTATCCCTTGTGGTCTCTACTTTGGCTTGCTTACTAGGCATGGGCAGATGCTCGAATAAGTGAGAATGGAAGTGTATCATCATGATGGAGCAAAAGAGAATTAGTCATTGTCTTAAAAGGCCCTGCCCAAAGTTAAGGCCTTCGCATGCATGTAACTTGCCACTTGGCATCATCTCCATTGCCCTCATATAATCCAAGGTTGACTTTTCTTAAGGTTAAGGCACTTTAAGTTATCCTAAGTTTGATTTGCCCTATTTTTTATTTCTACGCTCCTACTTTCAGCCCCAAAACACACTAATAATAAAATAATATTTTATTTCATCACTTTGGCTTTGGCCCTTTCTCGTGGGCACATAGCTCTCCAATACCTTTTTGGTGCCTCCTCTGTACAGCCAACGGTCCTCTGTACAGCCAACAATGTTGTTTTTATTAATATATGTGCATGTATGTATAACTTTACATTGTTAGCTCATCGACCTTTCACCATGCTTTGCATGCAGAGTTTTAATTGTAGTTTTTCAACTACACGCTGTGTTTGGGAGAAGGCTGGCAGCGGAGCAGTTGGAGGTGTGGAGGAGTGTGAGGGAGAGCGGAGGGATGTGGAGGGCCGTGAGAGGGGAGGGCGGGCGTAAGCAGGGAGGGAGAGAGCGGGTGAGAGGGTGGGGGATGTGAGCGGGTGGGGAGGGAGCGGGAATGGGGAGAGCGGGTGAGGGGGTGGCGTGGGAAGGGGAGGTGGAGAGGGAGATAGGAGGGAGGCCGAGTGGGCAGCGTGTAGGAGGTTGCGGGGGTGAGGGGGAGGAGGAGTTGGCAACGGAGGGGAGGGATGGGGAGTGAAGGAGTGGAGCGGGGTTGGGAGATGGTGAGGGCGTGGGTGATGAGTGCGCGCTGTGGGAGCACGCGGAGGGAGGATGAGAGCCAACAGGAGGGCAGAGGAGGGAGCGGGAGACGGTGGAGAGGCTGGTGCGTGTTGGAGGGAGGGAGATAGGAGGGACAACGGACTGTGGGGAAGGGGATGCAGGAGGAGAGGAGTGGGAGGCCGATGTAGTGAGAGGTCGACAGTAGGTGAGAGGTGAGGGTAGCGGGAGAGGTAGGAGATGAAGCAGCGGGAGATGGAGCGGTGTATGGAGGACGCAAATGAGGAGCGCAGAGCTGAAGGAGAATATGATTTTCCCTAGTGCTGATAACGACAATGGGTATATTCCGAGTAACTCGGTGTGGATGCGTTGAGGACGGAAAATGGGATCCAGACTCTCCCACACACTCAATTCTATAACACACTCAATTCTGTAACGCACACTGCCACAATTCTGACAAGGCCACGGACAAAGCTTCTTTTTCTGACCCTATAATGCACACTTCAATTCTCGCTTTAGAAATATTCCAAATAGGAATTTTAACGCAAGGCTTGAATGGAAGAGTTCTAGGAAATGAACCAACGTTCCCTAGAATAAAGAGACAGAGGGAGTTTCAGAGAAATAGCACTGACATTTGCAGAGAGCGCCCAGAAATGAGAAGATGAATCTCTGACATAAAACCAAATTAGAGGAGTATTTCAGAGAGCAGGAGGAGCTGCGTATGTTGAGGAGGGAGGGAGGTTGCATATGGAGATTGCGTTGAGGGAGATGCGGGGAAATCGTGGACTATGCGTGGACCCAAGAGTGGGTGTTCAATACACCAGAACAAAGAATGGGTTATGGCACGCTGTGAAATGAGATATGGGAGCCCTCGAGATTCTCGAGTTGCAAATGTACTGGCATACCCGAAGGGGACGCTATATCGTTATGCATTGGGAGACCAACTGGAAAATAATATTCGCTCTGCTCGTTGATAGGCTATGATGAGGTGCAAAGACATATGACAAATTCCAGAACTGGATTTGAGACTTGCTCTACTAATGCACAATGTGGACTGTGCAATGGGCAGTGTGCAGAGATCCACCAGAATTTTATGCTAACACCAGGGCTCTCAATGAAACACATAAACGCACAGAAGAAGGTCACTCATCATGGCTTTGATACCATGTTAAACACATGCATGGTGGATGGAGAAACTAAACACACACATAGAAAGATAGGCATGAGTTATCTATTACCATTGATAAGATGTACATTTATAATACAATGAAGTGACCCTTGGATTCCACATTCCAAGGTCACTTGGACTCCATTTGTGACTGTTCGCCTTCCACACCTACCCATTTAGGATTAGGTGTCCAACAGAATCTTTGGCACTGCCCCTGTGTGTCGAGGCACTGCACACAAATGATTTGTGAGAGTTGTCGGGGTTTGGTGGGTTTCTCTTTTGGTTGTGTGGTCTTCTTTTGTGCATTGTCAAGGATTTTTCCTCCTTTCCTTGCTTTAAATTATCTGAAAAAATAAACTGTTGAAAGATTTTAACAATAAAATTATAGACACACTTGCCTTTTAAGAGTTTTGATTAAACCCTTTTTCTTTCTCTGTCCTCGGACAAAACTCTTGGTCGCTTACAGTTGTAGCAATCACACACATGTCCTTTCAAACCAAGCTCTTAAGCTTCAAATTCTTTAGAATTGCTATCATTTTCTCCGACTCCGGAACTCATTGTCTGCTACCATGTAGAAACTAAGAATGCCAATATACAGATTCTTTTATAGTCTTCTTTCTGGCCTTCAACAACAGAAATGGTACCATGTGTTGGTCTAAATACTAATTTAGTGATCTTTCTTCCAAAGTGCAACCCCAAAATACTACAATTTCTCGAAATTATTAATACATGACCATTTTCTTTTTATCCTAACCATGTTGATGGATAGAATGAGTGTAATGTGGGTGACAAAACTACTATTATGATATGATATGATAGAGCATGCCTGATAAGCTCACAAAAGTACTTAGTACTTACTGAATTACATATTTTGAAATTACAAGCACTACTTAATGGAACTTCATTGACAACTGGCATTTTATTTCTGGAAGTTTTATGTTTAGTCCTGTTAAACAGCTATGAGTATCTTTCCAAATTAAACTTGATTTCCAGTAATACCTAAGATGTGATATGTGTGGCATGTGAGCTCATCTCAATTCAGCGATATATAAAGGAGAACTGGAAGAAAATTGTAATACTTGCAATTTTCATATTCATTTGTGCTGACAATTATTATACAAACTATGGGGGTCAATACGTTGGAATTTATTTTTGCAACCTTATTCTGCAAATTCCAGGCAAATTATTTTGCTTTTAATTATTGGAGTTTGGAAATTGTGCAGGAATCAAAGAGAGAGAGTTCAGCTATCCATGCTATGCGACCAGCTAATATAATTATGTAGTTCAAGGACAGGATTGATCCGTCATGTCAAATTGACTTTGGTTGATGGAAATTCTCCTAATTTTTGTTCTGTGGCTGTTTACGCTCGAGAGCCGAAGAAATTTTGTTTATTTATAGAGCTATTTGGCTACGCATTAATTTATGTAAGGCCGTGGAAATGAATGTGACAGATGTGATGTGCTTTTTGCAAAGGGCTGACGAATAAAAAGTAGCTGTAGGAGATTAGTGTATTTTTGATGCAAACACTTCTTTTCTTAAATAGATTATTTGATTAGGACTTTTAGATAGGCTTATTGATGTTACCAATGTTACTTAGATTTCCTTTTTCCAGGTTATCATGTAGTCTTCAGAAATGGTGCCTGGGAACTTACTGTATATATGTTTGTTAGAAGCTTTTATACAATTTGCGCTGGTTGCTTCTTTTATTGTTGTTGACGAGTTTTTAAAAACTTTCCCAGAGAATTCATTTTGGTGCTCAAATTTCAAGATCACATTGTCTTAAAATGTGAGGCTCTTGTTTCAATCAAAATCCACCTTGAAATGCTGCTTTAAAATTAGTTTGGAAAGTGGATATTGTCAATCCTGCAATAGAAAACAGAGCATGTTTCTCTTTAATTTCCTCACCTGGCCATTTATAAGCACAATGTTTTTTACATTGCTGAAATATCTGTACATTTCTCATCTTTTTTGATCATTGGTACTATAGCTAGATTAGGTCCTCGTGGGAGTACACAGGAAGAATGAAAAGTACTCGGGAAGAATGAAAAGCATGTTCATGTGATTAACTGCTGCATCACAGAGTAGAATAGAATCTAGATTATGATATATTGCTATCAGATAACTGTTGATTGCTTTTGATTGGTACACTGTTTATTTCTAAAGAGTCAGTTTTGAATAGATAGAAGGCGGCTTCAAGTTGCTTGTCCATTTGAAGACAACACAGTGAATAGAAAATAGTAACTAAAACGTAATTATTCTATTATTTAGCAAAGAAGCTTTAATCCTAGGAAACTTAGATCGCAACTAGGAAGCTAGACCTTTTGAAAGAATAGGAGACAACTTGATAGAGTTAGAAGTCCACAAGATTTAAATATGGTGGAGTAAAGTTGATTAAAGATGAATACCTTAAATTATGTTTCTTTTCATGATTTGATTTTTGTACTGCAGCATTGAGTGGGGAATTGGAGAATAGCATTTCAATTCAGTTATGTGTTGCTATCATTGAAGGAATCTTGTGTATGTGTAAAACTGAGCTGTTGAGAATGATTAGGTGTGTATGCAAGTTGTAGATTCAAGAGCATTTATAGGACAGGCTCTTTGTCCACTTTTTGTGTGTAAATAGACCTATTGAGAACAAAGAATTTGTGTAAGCAGCCTTTTGTTGTGCTGCAATGATTTTAAGTTTATTATTATTTTTTAAAATGTTTTTGCACATTCAGATCAGCAGATCTATCATTCACATATTGCACATCATACACGGAGTTTTCCGGTCACTGAAAAAGATAAAAATCCAGTTAAATCTGGACAAGAAAAGTCCATTGTCATTTTATTTATTTCACAAAACCCTTTTTCTGTTAATGTCCAAAGAACAGACCATTGCAATGAAGAAAATGAACAAAACAACAAAAAGAGAAAACATGTTGTGTCACTTCAATCCAAAACAAGAGCCATGATTCCAAAAACTTAAATCACATCCACCATCCCAAAAACAAATTGTTAAATTGAAAATATAGAAAATACCTTTTACAAACTTAGAAAGTCTTTTTTTTTAAAAATCTTCCTCAATGAGAGATAATATACTTTTCACCAACATTCCACAAAAATCTGATCTTACTGTAATTTAACTCTACACCATTGCACTTATTTTTAATTATAAAGAAAAAAAACAAGACCTCTATACACTTCTGCACTTATTTTTAATTATAAAGGAAAAAAACAAAACCTGTATACACTTCTGCACAGACTCCCTGCAACACAGCAAAGCCCCACATAGCAGGGTACAACTCCACGTAGACTCAACCAACAACATATCACAATACAGAGAGAGTTCTACATCTCTAAATGCCATGCCCAAGATTCACGCAGGGGGCACTAGGCCTGTCCATGCACGAATTCTGTTCACATAGGTCGAAGCCACGCTCCACACTTTGCATAAATCCATGTATCACGCTCCACTCTTCTTCCATGCATCACGCTCCACGCTTCTTCCATGCATGTGGTCATATCCACGTACTCATCACACAACACATCTCTTCCACTTGGGTTTTCGTCATTAGTCAACAATAAGTGCGCAAATCGTTCTAGGTTGAACTGGATGGTTTTCTCTATGTGGGTGTTTGAGCATGTCAAGCCACAAATGGCGGCAAATAGAAAGAATCCAAAAGCACTTGATCACAAGCCATGAATGGCGACAAATTGAATGAATACAAAAGCACCCGATCACAAGTAGCTTTAAAGTCAAATCAGTGGTCCCATATGATATCCTTTTAGCGGAGGCTGGTATGTTTCTAATTGAGGCGTCAACAATCATTCATTTGCTAAGTTATCTGAAGAAGGTTGAAAATATGGATAAGCACTGGTGGCCTAAATTCCATCTATAAATTATTATTTTTAACCAAAAAAGCTTGGTCAGGATACAAACCAAGTATTGCATATGTGAGAGTTTTTGGTTACACAACAATGGACATGTGCCAAGGGAAAAGAGGAGAAAATTGGAAGACAAACATTTGCAATGTGATTTTATTGGGCATATAGTACTGAAACAAAAAAGTACTTGTTAGATCCTTGAGCAAATAAGCGCATGATGAATGAATTTATGAGACGATATCTCCAGATAGAATCAAGCAAGAATGAAGTAAACATTAACATTGTTAATGGATCCAGTTTTAAGACAAATGATGATAAGAAAAAGCTTAAGTGGCCAATGAGAGGTCATTTTGAATAATGATCATTTGTCACATTCTAGAATTAATTGTTGTTAGATTTTGTCATGTCTTGAAGATTTAATTCGAGACAACAAATTATTACTTTAGAAGTAGTTGTTGAGAAATTGTAGATAAGGATTGGTTTGAGCATTTTCTCATAGACTTGTATAAATATTGGTCTTTCCTAATGAAAATGTTTGAGCTAATCTTATAATTGCCGATTTAGTCCATTGCTATATAAAACCTGGTGTAATAATTCTTCATTTGGTATCGTAGTAGAATGAATTGCTTGTGAAAGTGTTTGAGCTCATGGTGTTTTTGGTCTTACGCTGTCTGCAATATTGTGGAAGTGCTGCATGTGAACGTGTTTGAGCTCATAGTGTTTTTTGGTCTTACGTTCTCTGTAATATTGTGGATGTGCTACTCGAGCCATACACTTTATGTTGTTTTGACTAGACGCACAAGTGAAGAGGTATGTCTAGGAATTTATAAGGTGAGTTCCTTAGTTCAAACACCAAAGGTCACAAATCAGTGCACTAGTATTTGACGTGATTAAAATCTTCGAATAGGAAAACGGTTCACGGCCTCAGCCAACGCGGCCACTTCAAGCAATTTATTAATATAAAGAAAGAAAATTTACATAAGCTTCTCTTATAAACAATTATTGGACAAATGACCTTCCATGCTCTTTAAATATAGATCATGGACCAATCGAGTGTTAAACCACAGATTAAGTGTCGGTAATATCAAGGAGAGCGAACCGTCGAATCACTACATATCGTGATTGTCGGATTATAAGTTTCAAATTTACATAGTAAAGAAACACAATTTACTTAACTCTACGCTAGACCAAGTTATACTTGACTATTTCATGTGTGTCAGAATATCTTAACATCCCCCCTTAAGAACGACTTGGGATATGACTGAAGGATTTACAAAGGTGACACAAAATGAGACTATTTCCTATGTGTCGAAATATCGTAACATCTCCCCTTAAGAACAACTTGGGATAGGATTGCAGGATTTACAAAGGTGATACAATAGAAGGAAGGAGGCATTAATTGAAGTTTGGTAAACTTTGCTTTTGTTAGGGTCCTATAATAATAGGGATCATAATTTTGAATTGGCTATTTGTTAAAGCTTGTAATATTGTACATACTTTTGCTTTTTCGCAAAGGTTTTCTCATATTAAAAAATGAGAAGAGGGCATGTCTTAAAAGAAAAATCAAAGGATCAAAAGAAAAAGATCAAAAAAGGAATATGAAGTATGAACCCCACAAAAAGAAATAAGAATAGATCCTGAAAGTGCTGCACATTTAAATGCCACTACCTTTAGTTTACTTTTGCAAATAATGTTGTGTGCAACTTGTTCAGATGCCACAATTCATGATGATCGAATAATTTAATCTTGATTCATTCATGTTTTCAATTTCATATCATGTTAGTGTTGAAATTTGGTTACCGGAGGACAGGTGGTTCCCTAAGGCTTTGATCTTTGGCCTAGGGAAAAGTGTCCAAAAGAATTTAATTTTTCTCCTAAAGTGACTTTATAAAGTTTTAAAGTCAAATCTAATTTAAAAGTGACTTTAAGTGATAAAGTTACTAAAGTCTAATTTTAAAGTGACTTTAATAAAGTCAATGTAAAATTAGAAAGGAAAAGTGACTTTGGAAATAAATGACTAAGTGAGTTTTTATTAAAGTGGAGTGAATTAAAAAATAGAAAGTGAGATTTAAATGAGCATTTAATCTCAGCCCTAGATCTAAAGCTATTTCAGTGATTGGATTTAGGGATTCCCCAAAAGTCACTTAGGGTTAGGTTAAAGGAAGAAAATGTCATTCATTATTTCATGAGCAGATTGAGAGAGGAGGAGAGAAAACAAAGGAGAAATTTCTGAGCAGTGAGGGGAAGGAGGGCAGCGGATAGAGACTTCAACAAATCCGTACAGCAGCAAAGAGGCATGGTTCCCAAGGTAGAAATCTGTACAGCAGGTGGTTGGCACAGTTTTCGAGGAAGACTGTACATTAGCTTCAACATTAATTTTTAGGCGGATTTTGGGCACAAAAATCGAGATAGACTGCTGGTTGGTGGCACAAATTTCGAGAAATTCGTACATCAGCGGTACAACATATTTGGCACAGATTTCGAGGCAAAGGAGCATGAAAATCGAGGAGGGTTTGCTGTCATTTTCGTACAGTCCGTACAGCAGTACGATTGTACAATTGGGCACACATTTCGAGAAAGTCAGTTCAACATTTAATGCTGTAATAAATGCTTTAAAAATTCCTGTTTTGAGTTTTTATTGTTTGGCATGTTTTCCAAGGCAGAGTAGATGCACGAAAACCGAGATAAGTACATTTATTAAGTTGCTGGAATTTTTGCTGTAATTTCTGCCTCACTGTAAAAAGCATTTTCAGAAATAAGGAGGCGCTTTCAAACTGGTTTTCCCCAAAAGTTGTAGGGGGTTTTTCCAGGGTCACCTTCACAAAATGTGTTGAATCGCTGTTTGTGTCTGCTGATTTTTTTTTTAATTGTTTTCTTCTTTGCATTTTCCAGCATTGTGAAAAATTTCCAGAATTTGTGTATTCAACAAATATTTATTTTCCAGCTTGTTGAATGTAAGGTTATGAGAAATGACATTTAACTAATTGGAGAAATAAGGTGAAACTGAAAACCGGGTGGGAAAACAAAAATTTCTACAGCAAGTTAGTGAATAAAGATCTGGCCAAACTGTTTAATCTTGACAGATCAATAGTTAAGTAGAGAATAAAAGAGCTCATCAATTTAATCTGAGCCTTTGGAAGTTATAAGGTTAGCAATTAGATAGTTTGCTTTTGAAGGAAAAATAAACCAACAAGCTTAAATGGACCCAATAAATGAAGACAAATATTAGAGTAAATGATGGGTAGGCAGAAACAGTTTTAACAAAGCATGGAAAGTATCAATTTGGTCATTTCATATCACTAATATCCCCCAAAATCCCTTTTCTTTTGCTTAAAAATCTTTTTGCCACTTGCAAAAAAGACATTCTCCCTTGTTAAAGTACCATTTTCCCCTCATTTTAACATTTTCCCCTAGCTAAAACCCCATTCCCATTACTAATATCCCTTCCCCTTTACTCATTCCACTTTCTTTTCATTAAAAACGAATGTAAAACCCACTTTTACATTGTTTTAAAATGATTTTAATCTATCGGGTCCCATTTTAAATAAGTCCTGTTTATTAAATCACTCGACCCCTATTTTGTTAAAACCGTGACTCATATTTATATTAAAGCCTCTGCTTTAAAAAAGCTTTCCCTCCGCTTTCGTTTCATTTATCCCTCTGCTTTAATATATCGCCGGGCCCCACTTTACATTACTACTTGCCAAACATATTAAATCCCACGTTAATATTAACCCCCTCACTACATTTAACCTTGGCCCCACTTTATATTTAAACCCTCCGTTTCATTCAATCCTGACCCCACCTATCAAATTGACCCGCAATTGATCCAACCCCTAACCACCGTTCGATCTCCACCATCTGATCCGACAACCCCCAATCCTTGTCGCACCCCCAACTGCCCTTTGTTTAGAACCATCGGGGGGTTGCGAATTGGGTGGTTTTGCAACCCCTTCCATCCACCATGCGTCATCCCCACGCTTCATCGCACCCCTCAATCATAGAAACACCAAACCATTTATCACCGTGCGATAAACCGTAAAACCGCCTCTGCGCCATAAGATAAAACCACTGACATTTGAAATATTATAAACTCTGTGCTATTGCCGTAAAATCCCGAACCACTATGATAACCCCTGCGACGTTTCTAAAAAGACCTGGGAGGCCATTGCTAAACACAGAAATTGAAAAACCTCCACTGTCCGGACTCTTTCCACATATTTCCCAAGCTCCTTTAAGCCATATCACTTCCTTGCAAAAAAGAAGAAGAACACTTGTGTTTTAAATTAACAATTGTTTTAATTTTGTAGGTGATTAGCATACTAGAAGATGGGATAAGTGACTTTCGGTTCTAGTTCCAAAGAATTGTTTAAATCCAGACTCTTTGGATTTCAGTTTAAAGGCCTTATTCACCAAAGAATTATGAGCAGATGAATAAATAAAAGTAGGAAAATGAGCAGTCAGGGTAAAGATGAAAACCAAAAAAAGACAGTTAAAGCACACAGTTAAGGAAAATGCAGGGAAAACAGTAAGGTAAAAGAAGAATTTACAGTGACAATAAAGGCAGTGAAAAGGTATACAGATAAAGACAGGTTAAAGTTAAAAGACACATCAGAAAACGAATCAACGAGGAAGACAACCAAATGTCAAGATCACTCAGCATTTGCCTCTTCACAACCATGTTGGCCACCTCTAGCTTAATTTTGATTTACTCAAAGCTACCAAAATCAATATTACAGTCAGAGATATTTTAGCATCAGTTCAGAAGTTATTATAAAATTTAATTTTGCAGGCAGTTGTTCAAAGATATTTTAAAGTTAGCTCAGGAGTTAATTTGAAAGTTATTATTACAGTAGGTTTGTCAGAGATATTTTTGGCTTGGGCCTTGCATGGTCATAATTGTCAAAACTTCATTTACTCTATAGTAAATGCAGTGTGCCACCCTAGATTAGGGCAACCACCTCAGTTTCATTTAAACACTGCATGTATTTTCATTATCAAGGGTTGGACTTTGTTTAGACTCTGAGTTGCAAAGATTATTGTATTGGAGAACTGTAACTGTTTTTGAGCTGTACATCAATAATACAAGCACGTTCACAGGATTCCTGAGCTATGTTAATGGTGACGTTATCTCTTTTTATGTTAATGTTTTTCCTTTGTTTTTCCATATTGTACATCAATTTCTCATATAGAAAAATAGAAATTTTAGATTGAGATATGTTGCATGAGCGCCTTCACTCTGTCTGTTATTGTTATCTTACTGTTTTCCTCTGAAAGTATAATTAAAGAATTATTAAATGCTCTTTAGTATTACTGGAATGTTGTCTTGGTTTTCATTGTGAAGTATAGCTAGAGAATTTTTAAATGCTCTTTAGTTTTACCAAACTGTTATCTTAAGACTTTCTCTGAAGTTTAGTTAAAGAATTCTTAACTGCTCTTTAATTTCACTGAACTGTTATCTTGAATGTTTTTCTTTAAAGACATGAATGCAGAATTCAGAGGCTGTTTGTTCTGCATTTATGTTGAAGTATAGTTAATGGATTCTTAATTGCTCTTTAGCTTTACTGAACTCACAATTTTCTGCCATCTTATATTAATTTTGACACAGAGATCCATTTGACATAGTTAGCTTGCCCTGTGAAAACCCTTGAAAAGTTGGTGTACAACTCAACCCTTTTATGACTCCATAGCCCAATGGATTAAGCTTGCCACATTCTATCTATCCAACCAAACAAACAAACAATCAAACAAATAGCCCCAATATTTATAACTAGCCTAAAATCATAAAATATAATCATAAAGCTAAATCAGTTAATCATAAATATAGAGAGAGCCCTCTTTGAGCCCAGGATGGCTAGGTCCTGGACTCCAAAGTAGTTTGATGTTGTTCTCTGCTACTTGCTCTTGTCAATCTTACAAATTATAGGGAGCTAACAGCTTCTGTGAGAGCCTTTGTAAAGATATCGACAATTTGATCATTGGTTGAACAATACTGCATTTGAAGAACACGATCATGAATAAGCTTTCCGATGAAGTGTATGTGAAGCTCAATGTGTTTCATACGCTGATGTTGAACTGGATCTTTGCATAGCTGAATGACACTCTGATTATCACACCCAAGTGTAGTTGGATGCTGCTGACGAAGACCAAATTCAGTCAGGATCTGACGAAACCTTAGGGCTTCCTTGCTGGCTTCAACTGCACCACGATACTATGCTTCTGCGGAAGAAAGAGAGATGGCACTTTTTTTCTTACAAGACCATGTAATAGGTCCTGAACCAAGAGTGAATACATAACCTGCGATAGACTTTCAATCATCAAGGTCACCAACACAATCAGAATCAGTGAAACCAATCAACAATGGAGATGCTCCTGCACTGTAATGAATCTTGCACTGAACTATACCTCGAATATATCAAATGATTCTTTTAGCTGCTTTCTGGTGACTTTCATGAGGTTGGTGCATAAACTGAGCAACAAGAGCAACGACCAAGGAAAGGTCAGGACAAGTATGGGTTAGATACAAAAGTTTACCAACAAGTTGACGATATAAGGTAGCATCAACTCTAGGGGTAGTACAAGTAACTGAAAGCTTGACTCCAGAGTTAAAGGGAGAAGGCGCTGGCTTATAGTCTTCCATGTGAAAGTGGCATAGAAGATCACATGCATACTTGAACTGAGAAAGGGTAATACCTTCTTTGGATTGCAAGACTTGAAGACCAAGGAAATAATGAAAGTGTCCTAAGTCTGTCATTTCAAACTCTTTTTTGAGGCTAGACTTCACATGGTTTATATGGTTGGGATCACTACCAGTAAGGATAAGATCATCAACATAAAGAACAACGATGATGAAGGACTTACCCACTTTCTTGGTGTAGACAGTGTTGTCAGAATGACACCTAGAAAAACCATTATCTAAGAGAAAGCTATCTATTTTGGCATACCAAGCTCGAGGAGCTTGTTTGAGACCATAGAGAGACTTCCTAAGGCGACAAACAAGGCTAGAGTCGTTTTGGATAAAGCCAGAGGGTTGTTCCATGTAGTTTTCTTCATGCAAATCTCCATGTAAGAAGACGAATTTAACATCCATTTGATGGACTTCCCATTTAAATGAGGCAACAAGGGAAAGAACAAGGCAGATATAATTCATTTTGACAATAGGGGAGAAGGTTTCAGTATAGTCAATGCCTTCAACTTGTGAAAATTCTTTAGTAACAAGATGAGATTTATGTTTATCCACTTTTCCATCTGGTCCAAACTTTGTTTTGTAAACCCATTTGCATTTGACAAGATTTCTTCCCTTTGGAAGAGGAACAAGATCCCAAGTATCGTTTGCCAATAAGGAACGATATTCGTCATTCATAGCTTCATCCCAATCTATATGACTTGAAGCTTCTTCAAAGGTGTCTGGATTAGGGTTGTCTGGAACTTGAGCCAATAAGGAAGAGGCTCTTTCGAACTGAGAACATGTATGATGTTGATATGTAGGGTCACCTGCAAGAGAACCTGCTGCATCCCGAGTAGAGTGGACCCATCTTGGAAGCTGTGGAGCTAAAGGAATGTAGGAATTTACAGGGTAAGTTCCTTAGATCAAGAACCAAAGTTCACCGCTCACAAACAGATCACAAATCAATACACCAGTATAATCACGTGGTTAAAACCCTCAAAGAGGGAAACAGTCCATGGCTTGAGCCAACACGGCCACTTCATGCAATTTATTGATATAAAAAGAAAAGTTACATATGTTTCTGTCATAAACGGTTACCATAAAAATGACCCTCCATGCTCTTTAAATAGAGATCATGGACCAATCAGGGGTTCAGCCACGGATCAAGTGTCATTAATACCGAGGTGAGAGATAACCGTCAGATCATTACAAATCGTGACCGTTGGATTATAAGTTATAAATGTACATGGTAAAGAAACACATTTTACCTAACTCTACACTAGACTAAGTTATTCTTAACTATTTCCTATGTGTCGGAATATCCTAACATCCCCCCTTAAGAACAACTTTGGATAGGATTGAAGGATTTACAAAGGTGACACAAAAGGAGCCTATTTCCTATGTGTCGAA
The DNA here is from genome assembly GCA_034641835.2 of Pinus albicaulis. NCBI lineage: Eukaryota > Viridiplantae > Streptophyta > Pinopsida > Pinales > Pinaceae > Pinus > Pinus albicaulis. The sequence continues at coordinate 504,553,459 of CM076575.1, read as the reverse complement.
ATATCCTAACATCCCTTCTTAAGGAGAAATTGGGATAGGGTTGAAGGTTTTACAAAAGTGACACAATAGAAGAAGGAAGGAGGCATTAGAGCCTATCCTCCCTTAATGACAACTTTCCTGAACTCCAAGCATGGATCGAAGTTTGGTAAACTTCGCTTCTGTGAGAGCCTTCGTAAAGATATCGGCTACTTGATCATTGGTTGGACAATACTGCACTTCAAGAACACGATCATGAATGAGCTTTCTGATGAAGTGTATGTGGAGTTCAATGTGTTTCATACGCTGATGCTTAACTGGATCTTTACATAGCTAAATGGCACTCTGATTATCACACCAAAGTGTAGTCGCGATGTCGACAGACCAAATCGTATTGCATCCACGAAGCCACATGGCTTCTCACTGCTTCAACCCACCACGATACCGTTTCCGCCGAGAAAGAGAGATGGTACTTTGTTTCTTACAAGACAAGTAACAGGTCCCGAACCAAGAGTGAATACATGATCCGAATGTAGACTTTCGATCATCGTGGTCACCAACCTAATCGTAATCATGAAACTGCAATCAACAATGGAGATGCTCCCGCACCGTAATGGGAACTCGAATCGAATGTACCCAATATATCGAAGTATTCTTTTTTTATATTACTGCATTGGGTTTCCAAGTGGCCCCGCTGGCTCGTCGTGGACCCGTTTCCTTGAGGCTTCAACCACGGATTACACAAGGTACCGATTTGTGATCCTTCAAGGGAGCGTGATCCTTGTTTAATCTATGAACTTACCATGTAAATTCCTACAAGGAATATCTCGAGGAGGTGGAGGAGGATTGTTATCCTCGCTGTCATCATCCGAACTAGAAGGATTTCTGTAAAAAATAGAAGAGATAGAGAGAGGTGGCACATACGCTGAATTAGGTTCGTAGGCCAAAGGTGGCACACCCTGAATTAGGCTCGCAGGCCAAAGGTGGCACACCTGCCGAACTAGGCTCACAGGCCAAAGGTGGCACACCCGCCGAACTAGGCTTGCAGGCCAATATATTTTCATCAGATTTTACATCTCTTCTAATGATTACATTTTTAGATTTTGGTTGAAGAAGTCTATATCTTTTGACATCTTCAAAATATCCAACAAAAATGCATTTTTCACTCTTAGGTTCTAAGGCTTTACATTTCGTATATGGAATATGGGCTCAAGCTTCACTTCCAAAAACACGAAAGTGACTTACATATGGTTTGATTGAGCTCCAGGCTTCTTCTGGAGTTATATTCCTTAAAACCTTAGTAGGAGTGCGATTTACTATGTAATTTGCACAATTAATTGCTTCTGCCAAAAAATTAAGTCTAAGTCCTTTAGATTGAAGCATACAATTAGCCATTTCTTTTAGAGTGCGATTGTTCCTTTCAACTACACCATTTTGTTGTGGAATATATGAAAGAGTATGTTGCAATTGAATGCCGTGCTCAGTGCCAAAGTGGATAAATTTGTTGTTAACATATTCTCCTCCATTTTTAGTTCTTAACTTAAGAATTTGATGTCACGATTGTTTCTCAACAGAGGCCTTAAAGGCCAAGAACATGTTAAAAACTTCACTCTTGAGTTTTAAGAAGTATACCCAAATGCATCTGGAAAAATCATCAATGAAAGTTAAGAAGTACTTGCAGCCAGAGAAAGAAACAACATGAAGTGGACCACATAAATCAATGTGCACAAGTTGCAAAGGGGCTGAAGCGTGCCAAGAGGCATGTTTGTCAAAACTATCCCGATGATGTTTTCTGAGTACACATCCAAAACAAACACCATCTCGACAAGATACCATAAGAAGAACTGTTACCATATTTGCTTTACATAGAGCTTGAAGAAAGTGATAGTTTAAGTGACCAAATCGCTCATGCCAAAGTTTGCTCACTTCATCATTATGAGAAACAAAAACGGAGGGAAGACATGATGACCCAAAGTTGTCAAACTTATACAACCTTGTGGAATCATCAACAATCCCAGTAGCTAAAATATGTCTAGGATCTTTGAGGTCCTTCCTTACAACATCATGAGGTGATAATTTTACTGTTTTCCCTTCACTTGAATTAGTTATCTGATAAACAGAGAGAAGGTTGCAGGACAAGGTAGGAACACATAATACATCATTAAACTGACCATTATCTAGATGAATGGTTCCAGACCCTACAACACTAAGAAATCTATCATGACCAACATAAATATTTTTGGTGTTACAATCATTTAAAGAAGAAAACATGGCTTTATTTTTGGCCATGTGGTAAAAGGCTCTAGAATCAATGAGCCACTCATGAGAATGAGAAGAAGAAGATACATTCAAAGCATAACCATATCTTGATGCTTGACAACCACAAGCAGAAAGTGCCATTCCCGAAGATGAAGTTAAAGAGTGCTCGAAATTGATGTTGTGCTTCTTCATTGCTACTTCCAAGGCTTCCATCTTAAAACATTTTGACTCTACGTGGCCATCACGATTACAAAAGTTGCAATGTCTATCTGTCTTCTTCCCTTTGTTTTTATTTGACTTATCCCTTTGTTGAGTTGCTTTTTCAGTTTGCGGCCGAAATTTCTTAAGACCCTTGTTTGGTTTATGACCATTCTTTTTAGGACATTGCTTCTTAGGATTATTTTGGTATGGTTGTTGCTGGGCTTCTAAGGCTTTCTTAGTAGAGTTTCCAATATTAATAAGACCAAAGTGTAAGAATTTTTCCCGTTCTCTTATCAAAGAATCACAGAAGGCATCAAAAGAGGGGGCTTGTAGGCTGTTCCTTGAAAAATGAGGGCTTCTCTAGTGGAATGGAAGGTGGAAACAAATACAGAGTATGGAGAGCCAAGCTTAGCAAGAATGGAATAAATAAGGCTACCATATTCCTTTTTGACCTTACAGCCTTCTAAAAGAACTCTAAGGGTCTTGAATTTGGACAAATCTTCAATAGATGAGAAATTATTAGAGTCCAAAGTAAACAACTCATTTTCAAGCTAGTGCGCTCTGATTTCATTTTTAATGCCAAAAACAATATTTAGTTTTTTCATAGCTTCATTAGGGGAGTCAATGTCTTGGATATGAAATCTAAGATCTTGAGCAATGGACATTCTTATCAATCTTCATGCTTGATCTTGTTTATTTTCCCATTTAATGAATTTATCTCTATTGCTAGGTTTAGTTTATTGTCCTGTGGCTATTTTATAAAGCCCTTTACTTCTAAGTAAGTCTACCATGTATGATAGCCATAATTGGTGCTGTTAAGAATAACCAGACATGCAATTTCCATTTTTTTTTGTTTTTAAACTGAAGCTGAAAGGGCTGAAACCAACTGCTCCAATGGAAAGGTCTAAAAAATTAGGCCGGTTTAAAAAAAAACAGCTCTAAAAACGACTTTCGAATGAAGAAGGTGCCTTTTTGAAAAAAAGTTGTAGTATATGCCAAATAGTTACGTGAGAGATTGAAAGATCACGATGAAGATGTACTTTTAGAAAACAATCCCCCCCCCTCCTTTTCCAAACTTAATACAATAAGCTCACTTTTACAATGTTACTTTTACATGTGTTTTTTAAATAAACCCCGCCTTTTTTTTTAAACCGACAATTTTCCAAAATGTTTTTTAAGAAAATGTAATTTAACAAAATATTTTTTAGAAAAAGAAGTTTGAGAAAGAGACTTCAACCCAAGACCTCTATTCTCATAAAGTAACTTTACACCAAGTGAGCTAGTAAAATGATTTTGTAATTGTTTGAAAATGATTTTTATTTTTATTTTTATTTTTATTTTTAATTTTTTAATTTAATTTAATTTTATTTTTCGTTTTTCTGATTCCTTGATATCGCACAAAGATGCGGGGAAATAACGTACGTAGCAGAAAAATCCCGTCTTCCTGTTTCTGATTTTCCAAAATCGCACATGGTGCAGAACAAATAACAAACACAGAAAAAAGGGTATAGATCTGACAATTAAAAAAGCCTATAAGCTCAAATAGATAGAGGGAACCGAAATAAACAGAAGGATTAATAAATATAACTGCAAAAAAGATACTTTATACCTCCAGATCTAAAATGACATAACTTGGGCAATCGAAAAACCTTTTTGCATGAAACGAAAGGGGTTCCTCACTGTAATAGACGCTTTGGACACAACATAGCAGTTCTCCTGGCCCCAAAGTGGTAAGAAATAATAGATCTGGAAAACGACAATCGCATGCAGTCAAACCGGCTTCGGATTTGGATCAACAATGGATGCGACCCTCAAAATGGCTCTGTTACCATGTAGGAATTTATAGGGTAAGTTCCTTAGATCAAACACCAAAGGTCACCACTCACAAACAGATCACAAATCAGTACACCAGTATTTGACGTGGTTAAAACCCTCGAAGAGGGAAATAGTCTACGGCCTTAGTCAATGCAGCGACTTCAGGCAATTTATTAATATAAAGAAAGAAAATTTACATAAGCTTCTCTCATAAACGGTTACCAGAAAAATGACCTTCCATGCTATTTAAATAGAGATCATGGACCAATTGAGTGTTAAGCCAAAAATTAAGTGTTGGTAATACCGAGGAGAGAGTGAACCGTCGGATCACTACATATCGTGACCGTCAGATTATAAGTTACAAATGTGCATAGTAAATAAAAACAGTTTACCCAACTCTACGCTAGACCAAGTTATACTTAACTATTTTCTATGTGTCAGAATATTCTAACATCCCCCCTTAAGAACAACTTGGGATAGGATTGAAGGATTTACAAAGGTGACACAAAAGGAGACTATTTCGTATGTGTTGAAATATCCTAACAATATGCGTTGGTGCACGGTGCCTGTTCAAGTGATGAGATTGATATTGCATTCATTTATCTTGTTTTGTTTTCTCCAGTGACACCTGTAGCGACATTAACCAACAAGCATATAAATTACCATTATCGATCGGCATGGGTTTCAGTGGATTGAATGAATGAATGGCTTTTAATGACGTCCACGAGACCTCGCGGTCTAAGGGACCACCCACTATCGCTTAATCCATATTCAGGTTTTTTTCTAGGATGATTCTGTTGTTATGGATCTTGAGTAAGAAATATACTGTTTTGTGAAGCGTTGTTTCCTCAAAAATTTCACTGAGTGTTGAAAAGTCAACAAGAAATGTGTGTCTAATTTAATTTTCCCTTAATTAAATTGGACAATAAATTGTAATCTTATCTCATAATCACTTGTAATAGTTAACTAAGTGTGATAAACTCAGTTAGCTCATGGAATTCGAATTGAGGGTGGTTGGTGAGGCATGCAAAGTGATTCTATTTGTTTTTGAGTCCAAGTTGCAGTTAGTGCATTAGTTTAATGCATGAGAAATTAATTAACTCAATTAATTGAGTTAAAATCAGTTTAACTAGTTGTAACTGATTGTTGCACTAGTGAGAGGACAAGTGAATTAAATCAGATTTAATTCACATGCAATGATATGTCAAGTAGCTGATGATTTACTATTAATAGCTGCATGCATGTTAGTTTTGATGAAGACCCAGTTGAGACAGAGGTTAAAGGGATGTTAACTATCAATTGCATTATTAGCAAACTGCCCGCATGCAGTAAGACACCCATAGGATTTCCCATGAGCATTGCACAGTTTTGGGAGGCTGAAATACCTAAAGAATAGGGATTGTATTCCACATTAATTGCGCAAGCAAGGTAGGTTGAGCAGAGGCAGGAAATTAGCTAAGTGTTGGTCGATTTTGTTCGGATCAGTGTGAGACAGTTAGCAGAGTGCAACAGACTCTTGTGAGAAGAGTGCACTGTAATTGTTTCATGATTCCTTGGTTTGGATATACAATAGAAGATAGAGTGGTTTTGAGCAGCAAGATTTCCCTGGGAAAAATATGTGTTGTGGATTGATTTGCTTCTTTCTTTTACTTGTTGTGATTGGTGATCGTGTTTATTTTCCACAATTAATTTGTAGAAGGATTCAATATCTTGCTTTAGCATATCGCATGATCGAATTGAACCCATTGGTATACATATTTTTTGATAATTTCTACACTGAGATTGTTGACCTTTAGGCTGCTATCAAACTGACGATGGATAACTTCATACGTTGCACACTCTTTTATAAAATGCCATTCTGTTTCTACCACTCCTCTGTTACAAAAAATGAAAGTTCGTTCTTCCCACTCTTCTTTAGGGACTTCCCATCTATTGGTTTCACATCTTAGATGATGGGAGCTAGTCCTCAACCGAGCAATTAAAATTTTAGATGTTCCATTGATTGAGGAACTCAAATACTCTTTATCATCATGTTTCCACGCTGGGTTAAATTCTTTGACATAATATGCTTTCTTTGTCCACATGGCAGTCCTAAATTTTTCTAACACCCACTTTTTTATCTCCTCCTTAGCGTGAGGGAAATCATGTAGATTCAAGCCTCATTTGTTTAACCACTGTTTGTTTTGTTTAATCCATTTATTTTTCTTGCAGTTTAGCTCTTCTTCAACATCCATTTTAGGCAATCGATGCTTATCCATATTTTCAACCTTCTTCAGATAAATTAGCAAATGAATGATCACTGACGCCTCAATTGTAAAAAAACCAGCCTCAGCTAAAATGATATCATATGGGACCATTGATTTGACTTTGAGGGTACTTGTGATCAAGTGCTTTTGGATTCTTTCTATTTGCTGCAATTTGTAGCTTGACATGTTCAAAAACCCACATAGAGAAAACTGTCTAGTTCAACCTGGATTGATTTGTACATTATTGTTGACTAATGACGAAAACTTGTGTGTGGAAGAGATGTGTTGCGTGGGATGAGTGCATGGGTATGACCACATGCATGGAAGAAGCGTGGAGCATGTTGCGTGGATTTATGGAAAGTGTGGATCGTGGCTTCGACCTATGTGTGAACAGAATCCGTGCTTGGACGGACCTGGTGCCACCTGCGTGAAACTTGGGCATGGTATTTAGAGATGTAGAGCTATCTCTGTATTGTGATATGTTGTTGGTTGAGTCTACGCGGAGTTGTACCCTGCCACGTGTAGCTTGAGTTGTACCTTGCTATGTGGGGCTTTGATGTGTTGTAGGGAGAAGTGTATTGAGGTCTTGTTTTTTTTTTTTTAATTAAAAATAACTGCAATGGTATAGAGGTAAATTAGAGGAGTGAGATCAGATTTTTTGTGGAATCTTAGTGAAAAGTATATTATCTCTCATTGAGGACGATTTTAAACAAAGACTTTGTAAGTTTGTAAAAGGTATTTTCTATATTTTCAATTTAACAATTTTTTTTGGGATGGTGGAGGTGGTTTATTTTTTGGAATCATGGTTCTTGTTTCGGGTTGAAGTTATATGCAAATATTTATGGGAATTGGTAATTAATGGTTGTGATATGTATTTTGATTATGAATATGAAGCATCAGATGATGTGAAACAAAAATTAAGAGAGCCTATAAAGAAAATGAAACACTTTCTTTAATTTCCAGTGTTGTTAAAGAATCTATTTTTCCAAAAATGAGTGCAGCACAAACTTCTAATCATGCATGAATTGCATTAAAAAACACACGTGGAGCAATGGTCACTAAATTACAAACACTAAGGAGTATGGGGTGAAGAAGCTCCAAAAAAAGTATGATTGAGAGGGTTTTAAGGAGTCTTGTATTGAAATTTGAAATGGTTGCTACCAATATCATGGATTCTAAAAATATCAATGTAATGAGGATTTGATGAATTAAGTAGTTACATATTAGTTGTTGAAAATAATTATTCAAGTGAGCACATGGAAAATTCCTTCTCCATAAAGCACAGAGAATGAGGAAAACATAAAGGACAATTTCATAATAAAAGGTTTTTAGAATTAGAGAAAACATCACCAGAATATATAAGGAAGTGCATTCACTTCAAGAGGTAGAGGAAGAAGTTCAAATCAATTTAGACGATGTAGAGAAGGATCTTGTGGAGGAAGAGGACCATGGTGTTATTATGTCACAAATTTGGTCAACTTGAGAAAGATTGTTTATGAAAATTTTTGTGATAATAAAAATGCCAATACAATTGTTAAAGAAACTTGAAATGATAAGTTATTCATGTCAAGTTTGAGGGCACATGATGAAAGGAATTAAGCATGGTATATTGATTCATGATGTTCAATTCATATGACATTTTAGGAACTGTTACTAGAATAAATGATAACTATTTTAGTAAAGTTATTTTTGGTGATGATAATGTTTTAGAATTGAAAGGGAATTGTGCATTTGCAATTCCAACATTGCATGGAAAAAAAGAAGTTTATTGATGATACATTGTTGACACAACATTGAGGAAGGGCCTGATTGTAGGATAAATGATGGAGAAAAACTATACGTTAGTATAATTGATAACAAAAAATGTTTAATCATGGAAAAGGTAAATAAAAATGCAGTTGTAGCAAGAGGAGAAATAGCTGAAGATAGAATTTCCAAGCTTTATTTTGATTCAGGCAACTCACATAGTTTAAATGCCACAAACGAAGTGAATAGAGGGCTCTGACATTTGAAGATATGACACTTGTATTTAAGGAAGAATAACATGGTGAATGGTCTTACTTATATCAAAGTGGATGATGAAGTATGTGAAGGATGCATATTTGCGAAGCAACACAAGGAAAGTTTCTCAAATATGACATGGAATTCTAGAGAACGTCTAGCATTGATACTGTCAGATGTGAGTGGTCCAATGGAGATAATGTATTTTGGAAAGGCACACTAGAAGAAGCTTGTTCGAGATACAAACTATGTGTTGAACATATATGAGAGTTTTTGGTTTCATAGCATATGCACATATGCCTAAGGAAAAAAGGAGAAAAATCGATGATAAAAGTGTGAAGTGTATTTTTATGGGGTATTGTTGAGGAGGTAAATCCCCTCTGCGGACAGAGGCGATCCCTACTAGCCCAGCAGGGGTCTAGCAAAAATCACGAAATGTTACGACGCAAGTCCCTTGTTACGAATGAAAAGACTACAGATGGAAGCCTACCTGGAATCCAATGCTACGATCTGAAGAAGAGAGCGTTCCCGTCCCTCAGCCTTGGCAGATCACAATCCTCCACGATCTCCGCGGATGGACACCTGCACATGCAAGAAACAAACAGATACAAGCATAAAATCCAGCATACGTAACTAAGTATCAGTCAGAAAGGATACTACTCATATTACCATAATGGAAAACAGAGTGGAACCATAATCGTAATCATTCATTAAATAACAATCGAAGAGAGATTACAACCAATGTTCTGACGTCGTGGTCTCCTTCGGATGGGTCTCCAGTCGTTCATGTCTCGCAAAGCTCGCCAGGGAAAGGGCAAACCTCTCCTGAGTCTCTCGACGATAGTCTCCTTACTTGAGTCGGCCTTAAGGGAAGAAAGAGGGCTCTTACAGCACAAAGGCTCTTGGGAATATGGAGATCCAAAGCTTAGGCACTTCAAGACTAGCTATTCGGGGCCCGTCCGGGCCTCTTCTCAAATTTCTCATCAATGGATGAAGGCTATATTTATAGAGGAGAGGAGGAGGTTGGGATCCCTACAATAGTGGAAGGGAGGCCTTATCCCTTGGGAGGTTCCACATAAGGTGGAAACAAGAGGCCAAAGGAGGAAGGCCGTGGTTATTTAGGTGAAACCACTCCTGATGACTCATCCACGAAGTTGTTGTAATCGAAACTTCGCCTCTTTTTTAAAAAAATTTCCATAAATAGAGTGGCGCGGGTGCAACACTAGGACAGAGCGCCAATTGGCGTGGGCTCAGTGTTAATTTTCCCACATTTGCGCGAGTACATAATGGGCTACCAGCGCCAAGGCAAAAACAGGTGTTTTTAGGGTTCTGCTCAGGAAATGATCAACAGAAGGAATGTTGTCCTCATGGAAAGGGATGAAATGATGGTATTTTCCAGGCATGACACTGCTTATTGGTCACAGAAACGACCCTCCAATGGGCGAGATGGGAATTGCAGGGACGGTGAAAAATTACTGTGTAACAGATGCCCCCTAAAGCATGAGGCCCGAGAGAGAGAGAGGGGTGAAATTCTTTACGAGAACATGTTCAACTGAAGCCCCGCCGTCGGAAAACCTGCGTGGAGAAATAAAACTGATATCTCAAGTACATGATGTATATGTGGTATGGACGCAACCACCCAAAACAGAGTATACAATAATCCAGATCCAAGGTATGGTCGTAGCCATCCAGTGAGGATCGATAAATAGACTCAGGTATGGTCACAACCATCCAGCGAATAAGTCATGTAAATAATCATAATAATCCACAATATCGCAGCCTGGATTACAACAGACATAATCCAGGGTCTTGTGCTCCATCTCGACCCAAACAAAGTACAAGTTCAAGCATGCGAATATGTGAGTTGAAGTCGAACATGCAAGAACATCGTCTGATTACCAGCCAATGATGAAAGCTGTTAACAGATGCGAGAGGAACCACCAATAATGAAAATGGCCCTCAAGGTACTACAGGTACAATCTACGGCGTGTGAATCAATGAGCTGGCGTCGAACACCCATAGAATCACTCGATCGGAGGCCAATGATGAAAACCCCACGTCGAACGCGACGAACCTGCCATTAAGGCATGCAGGCTCCAAGGTACCATAAAGGAGTCTATAGATCATCTTCCTAGATAATGAGCTGAAGTCGACAGGAAGTGACCTTGATCGAAGGTGGGCCATAATGTTTCCCACATCATCGACACGAGACAGAGGAAAATGATGTTTTTTGTGAATCAGGATCATATGAGAATCAGAGGAAGGTTGATACTTGTAGAGGTCAACTTCTCTTGAACATATAAACGACACGACAGTGGACTTGGCAGTATTTGACATCAATGGATCAGAGGTCATGGTGACGAGGCAATGAGCAGATGAGAGGTCAAAATGGATTATCCAAACCCACGGAGGCAAAGTGAAAAAACGAGATGAGATGTCCCCAAACCGACACGAATGCAGACAAGTGCCATGTTCAAGAGCGACATACTGCCGACATGACAATGATTACGGTTCCATTTTCCCCCACCATGCTTGGCGAGTACCTCTTTATTTTTACACAAGCTTGAAGAGGATACGATATGCTTGTCATATAAATCTTCCCTTTAGGCGAATCCATCCTAGTACATTTAACGAGCCCTAGGAAGGAGGAACTCGAATAACGTCATGATTGACAATTTCCGATGTCATTTAGGTTTAACGAGTCTGACAAAGGAAGAACTCGACGTCTTTTCATGTTTAGAGAGTTTGAAAAGACAACAGAAAAGTAAACTCCAAAGGTCCCTTTTCGTGAATAGTTCCTCAGATCCGAAAAGGTATAAATCTATGTCTGAGAAAACCTCCTAGTCGCGATAGGCTAGGGTATTCCTTTTTCGTAAATAATCTATCCCAACCCGAAAAAGGGGTAAACGTATACTAGGTAGATGTCGCTTCGTAGCCACTTTAACGAGATCGAAACGACAAGGGCCTCGGCAATCTTTTCATGTTTAGAGAGTCAGAAAAGAGCTAAAATATGACTCCTCCTGGAGGAACGAGTGGTATAAAGGGTAGCAAATGGTTCCGGTAATGGTGGAACTGCTCAGAACAAGTAAAGGTTAAGAGGCTGGCTAACAAGACCACTCATCGCAGCGGTTCCTCAGGAACGGGTGAAACGACCAAGTGAAGGCATATGATTGGCCAAGCAGATAGTGACGATGGAGTGAGGAAATCAAGGCTCATCTGGCAAAACAGGCTGATAAAATGGCAATCACAAGAGGTAAAATGGGCAAGGTTTCATTTTTACACAAGCTTGAAATCAGGAAACTCTGCTTGAAGTTGGTTTCATTTTTACACAATCTTGAAACAAAGATAAACTATGCTTGAAACCTGTTTCATTTTTACACAAGCTTGAAACGGAAACAAACTATGCTTGAAAAAGTAAGCATGCCCCTAGCATGGTGACTCAATTCGAGGTACATGCCCCCCAAGCTTCAGTCCATAGGAAAGGCAGATGGAGTGAAGGTTCAAATTACGAGATCAAGAGAAAGAATCGACTTGAATAGGAACTTGTTTCATTATTTTAACGAGGTTGACACATTAAAAGAACTATCCTCAAGACACCTTGTTTCATGGTTTAAGGAGCTTGGCACAAGACAAGGAACTCTGCTCCGACAACCTTGTTTCATTTTTTAAGGAGCTTGACACAAGACAAAGAACTTTGCTCCAACTAGCTTGTTTTATTTTTTAAGGAGCTTGACACAAGGAAAAGAACTATGCTCCGACGACTTCATCATAATGAACAAGAAGTCATCGCTTCCAAGAGTTCCCCTCCCGATGGAAGGAAAACATCCTAGAAGTCTGGACCCAATGCCCCCAACACCTGATGCATAATGGCATCATCACTGAGCACAGGCACTGGGTAGGTAGCCACATAGTTGACCTGCGGTGGGGCAGATACAACGGGTGGATAAAAACCAGGAAGGGATGATGGTGGACCAGTTGCCACATTAGGACCAAAGAACGAAAGCTGATCAATGGTCACGATTCTTCCTTCATGTGGAAAACAGACCACACGAAAGAGGGAGGAGACAAGTGCTCCCATGGCATAGGTGTAATCGCGCCCCAAGAGCAAATTGAAATCCAAGGGGCCTGGAAAAACCATCACGTCCATATGGACGGTTTTACCTCCCAAAGTAACAGGTAACCTTGGAAGGATCCCTAACGGTTGACTCGTCCTTCTGTTAAAAGTCAACAGATTCTGCGTAACAGGCGCAAGCGGCGGCGAACCGAAAGCTTGCCAGGTAGTTGAGGATAGAATACTAACAGAGGCACCTTCATCTATAATGGTACTGGGTATGACTAGACCAAAAGCCTGTACTGTGATCTTGGAAGGCGCATAAGACGAAAGGCGATATCCTGCAAATCGATTCCAATCAAAGGAAGCGACTAAACTACTCGGAGGGGCTACCATCGAACCAAGAAGGTCTTCCCCTGATGTTACGGAAGAAGAAGGAGCATCCCCCACGACCTCCATCTCGAAGGTGGGAGGGATATCCTCTGGGACCTCCATCACGAGAGGCGGAGGAGCAGCTTCTTGAGGCATAGGGACCGGAGAACCTTTCTCCAAATCCGAAGAATCTGAAGAAACAAGAAGAACCTGAGGGGTGTGGGGTCCACTCTCAACGGAAAAGACCTGGTGCACCATAGAAGGGACCAGCTCAACCGATCCCATGACCAATGATTGGTTGGGGATGGATTCCTGAATCTGAACTTCTGAGGGAGCGGGATCGACCAAGGATGACTCTTGACCAACCGTGGCATCAACTTGTGGAAGACTCAAAGAAAGATGCTTATAACCAGCCGGGAGGCATGGTGTAGAAACAACTGAGTTGTCCAAGACTCTTTTGGCTTCATCCATATACGGACAAAGGTGAATGGCATGGTGCCCTTCACACAACTTACAGGGATTGGTAATCTTACCCTGCTTCTTAGGAGCCTTACTAGCAGCAGCCGAAGATGTGCCCCCAACCTGACTCCCAGAAGCCAAAGGAGACGGTGGACAACCGTTGGACCATACTTCGAGCACCTTGGGAATGCCAGGGCAATCTCGAAGAAGATGGTCTCCCGTGCACAACATGCAAGGGAACTTGACTTTCCGTGGAGGGTTGGAAGGTTTATCAAGAGGATACTTCTTAGGCGCAATGAGTTTGATTCAGCTTCCTTTACACCCGGACTTCTTCTTCTTTGTCTTCTTCTTCTTCTTCTTAGCCACCCGGTTACTCGAATCCAGACTTTCACTAGGCGAAGTAGAAGAGGAGGACGCAGAAACAGGCGAAGAAGGGGAGAGGTCCACCTTAGAATCAACATGATGTTGTTCAGGCGGAGGAACTGATTGAACAGTAGCCGAGACATTCGGGACCACAGAGGTTGAAAACAACCAAACATGCAACCCAACAGTTAACCCAGGAAGGGACAACGTTGCCATATAAGGAGCACCAACATTCCCAAAAGGAGGAAAATGACCAGGATTCCCATCGGAGGGGATTCCTTGGTTGGTGAACTCCGGAAAAGTTGCCATCAAGACTCGAAACCACACACAGGCTGAAAAAGAGCCAAGACACACGATAAAACGGTCAACAAGCAAAGTATAACAAGGCGTGTAATCGTGGGTGATTAATTTTTTACCACATTGAAAAATAAGAAACTCTACCGTTTCATGTTTTAAGAGTCGAGAAACGATAAAAAGGTGACTCTATCTCTTTTAGATTTGACACAAGCATGAAAGGACAAGCGCTTGACGGTATTTTCAAGTTTAGGGAGTCAGAAAAGACCAAATGACTGCTCAGGAAATACTAGGCACAAAGGGTGTACCAAATATCCGTGAACTGCAATATACACCTTGGTTTCAATAATGAAACAAAAATCGACCAAGGACTTTCCGTACGTGCAGGCAATCTCCCCGAATGCTGTGTTCGGTGTATCACGGGTATAGGGTGGCAGACTCGGCTTCGTATGGATAAAGTATTGAAAACCTAGAGGGGTCTCCCTTTATATACGCGACGGTACGGGGAGCACAAGTCTGTACTAGCGCTTTCTAAAGCCAAAAGGCGAACGATAGCTGCTAGGTTTAAAGACGCCGGAACACGTCTCTAGCATAGACCTTCTAAATATGTTTCGTTAATGTTTCAATGCTTCCTTAGGTTAATTGAATAGATTTTAAAGTTGATCTTCAATTATGTTTCGGTTTTCAGGCCCTACCGTATGTCATATGACAATCTCCTATATGCAGCTATATGAGAAAAGAAAACTTTCAATTCGATGAATGCTACCTAGTTAAGGGAAGAGCTTCAAACAATGATGCAACAAACAACAAAACTGAAAACAAAACTTTTCCAAACTAGATGAATTTCACTATCCAAAAGTATTCTAAAACATTCAACGAAGCGAATTATGCAATGTAATCTATGCAAAATTCTTTTTCCGAAAACTATGCAATTGTAATCTATGCACAATTTCCTTTTCTTTTCAAATGATAAGAATGCACTCAATGCATCTTTCGATGAGATGAGAATCTACTTAATGCACGCTTTTAATAAAAGAGAATGCAATCAGAGCGATTTCTAGCTTTCAATCATTAAACAATGTAATCTAAGTTCAATGATGGATCTCAAAAAATCCTTTTCAATGCAATGTGATCTAATGCATTTTAACGAAAAGAAAACTATGAGACGAAAACTAAAAGAACAAAAATATCCTTAATGAAAGGATGAAAGCAAAAGGGATGCAAACAAACACTAAGAATGCAATCGTTGTTTCAAAATACTTTGTGACAAAATCCCTCAAAAGTTGACAAGACATATGCGGTCAAACACAAAAAGGACTTCCAAAGCAAGAGATCAAAACAAGGCATTCATTCCCTTTTACATCAAACAATCATAGAAAGAAGACATTCCAAATAATGAGCAATGTAATCTATGCTCATATAGAGGAAATACCAGAAGGGAAAGACACACTGGTGAAGGATTTAGGGAAAAAAAAATCTCAATTTTCATACATCCTGAAATTGGCCCGACTTGTACATTGACAACTAGCGCCAGTTGGCGCGACTTGTACATTGACAACTAGCGCCAATGGCCAATTGGCGTGGGTTGCTAACTGACAACAAGCGCCAATTCCAGAAAATGAAAAAACAAAGAATTTCTCCTAACCAAGACCAGACTCACCACTTCAAGCAGAATCCAAAACAAACCCAGAAGCAAAGTACTGACCAAAAGAAGCTTCCGAAAAAGGGTAACCCTACCACCTACAGGAAATGGCGCGACTGTCTGGCTGTAATCCGCGCCAGACAGGGGATGGCGCGAATGATAAACTGGAAAACTGCACCAACTGGCGCGACTGTCAGGGCTAAACTCGCGCAAATCAAGCCAACTATGAAAAGGTGAAAATTCAGAAAAGCAGAGGTCAGATCTGATCCTCTGGGGCTGAACCAAAATCCAAACACAAAAGAGCCAGCCCAAAAGACTAACCAAGCAAGGAAAATCATAAAACAATCAAAACGAGACAATCCAAATGAGACAATGAAAACTAGACGGTCCCCAGCGGAGTCGCCAAATTGTTGAGGAGGTAAATCCCCTCTGCAGACAGAGGCGATCCCTACTAGCCCAGCAGGGGTCTAGCAACAATCACGAAATGTTACGACGCAAGTCCCTAGTTACGAATGAAAAGACTACAGATGGAAGCCTACCTGGAATCCAATGCTACGATCTGAAGAAGAGAGCGTTCCCGTCCCTCAGCCTTGGCAGATCACAATCCTCCACGATCTCCGCGGATGGACACCTGCACATGCAAGAACAAACAGATACAAGCATAAAATCCAGCATACGTAACTAAGTATTGGTCAGAAAGGGTACTACTCATATTACCATAATGGAAAACAGAGTGGAACCATAATCGTAATCATTCATTAAATAACAATCGAAGAGAGATTACAACCAATGTTCTGACGTCGTGGTCTCCTTCGGATGGGTCTCCAGTCGTTCACGTCTCGCAAAGCTTGCCAGGGAAAGGGAAAACCTCTCCAGAGTCTCTCGACGATGGTCTCCTTACTTGAGTCGGCCTTAAGGGAAGAAAGAGGGCTCTACAACACAAAGGCTTTTGGGAATATGGAGATTCAAAGCTTAGGCACTTCAAGACTAGCTATTCAGCCATTTAGCCCTTCCGCCCCTTCATCAATGGATGAAGGCTATATTTATAGAGGAGAGGAGGAGGTTGGGATCCCTACAATAGTGGAAGCGAGGCCTTATCCCTTGGGAGGTTCCACATAAGGTGGAAACAAGAGGCCAAAGGAGGAAGGTCGTGGTTATTCAGGCGAAACCACTCCCGATGACTCATCCACGAAGTTGTTGTAATCGAAACTTCGCCTCTTTTTTAAAATTTTTTTCCATAAACAGAGTGGCGCGGGTGCAACACTGGGACAGAGTGCCAATTGGCACGGGCTCAGTGTTCATTTTCCCACATTGGCGCGAGTACATAACGGGCTACCAGCGCTAAGGCAAAAACAAGTGTTTTTAGGGTTCTGCTCAGGAAATGATCAACAGAAGGAATGTTGTCCTCATGGAAAGGGATGAAATGATGGTATTTGCAAGGCATGAAACTGCTTATTGGTCACAAAAATGACCCTCCAATGGGCGAGATGGGAATTGCAGGGACGGTGACAAATTACTGTGTAACAAGTATATAACTGAAACAAAAAGTTATAGCTTATTTGATCCATAAGAAAAAAAAATTATAGTTAGCTGAGACACGGTATGTACAGACAAAATCAGGTAAGAATGAAGTAGAAATTGGTACTGTATATGTTTTTAAGACAGATGATGATAATAAGAAGTCCAAGTGGCTAACTAGGGGTCATTTTGAAAGTGATATGTTGGATAAAAAATTTGAAAAAAGTATTACTATATTACAAAGTTCCATTGTGAAATTTGCACTAATAGCTAAAGTAATGAAAATGGATGACTTGGATAATTATGTAGAAACATGAAAGAAGAAAAAATGGAACGAATCCATGGAACCAAGTTTAATGCTTTGGTGTAAAATGATACTTGGGACTTGGTCAAATCACAAGGATGGGATGTAATGGGTACTAAATGAGTGTATAAGACCAATTATAAATTAGATGGGTCAATTGATAAACATAACCCATTTATTTTCCAAATATTATGCAAAAAGGGAAGGAAGTAGCTATATAAAAACATTTTCTCTAGTTGCCAATATGCACAGAATGAGGATGATTTTTTCCTTCACTACAAAATATAAGTGGATAATTTTTCATATGGATGTTAAATCAACATTCTTAAATGTTATATAGATTAAAAAATCTATGTAGAGCAACCTAAATGTTTTGAAATTCCAAGAAAAATAGATAATGTTTATAGGTTAAATAAATTTATGTATGGTTTTACACAAACACTAATGGGCTTGGTATTCAAGACTTGTTAAGTGTTTTCAAAATCATGGTTTAGTCAAGAGTTCATCTGTACCCAATATTTATAGACTTTAGATAGGTCAAGGTATTCTAATTGTTGCACTTTATGTTGATGGTATGATATGTACAGGGAAAATTTTTGAATTGAAATGTTTCATAAGTTTAAGTCACATTTGACAACAAATTTGAGATAACTGATCTTGGTGATTTGCATTATTTCTTGGGTATTGAAGTATGTCAAAAGGAAAATAGCATTGTTATGTCACAAACCAAGTATATGTTGGAAATATTAGCATTGATGTCAAATGATTACATTAAGGATGCTTGATGTCATTAATATGATTGTTGTCGATTGTGTTAAAGTTGATCTATGTTGATTGGTACACTGCCATTGTTGCAAGACTGCTTGGAATGCAAAGGCTGATAAGTGACGTGAAGTGCAAACACTGATCATTGTGAAGGTTGAACATTGTTAAATATATTTATTTATTATCTTAATGTATGGCATACAATTAAAATGAAAAATTCCACATGATATCTTGAGACATAAGCTAGAAAACATATGTTTTTATTAAACAAGAATCTCAAAGGCATTAACATGTAGTTGATACAAATTTGAAAAGATTTCAAGATTTTTCTTTTGAAATAATTGCTACTGGCCTATATTATTTCAATGCTATTTTATAATATTAAATTTTGATTTCTAGATTTGAAAATAAAAAGGCATATTATGAATAACCTTCGAATACTAAGAGACAACTCCTCATTTCATACACCTGCATAAAATCCAAATAGTCAATAAGCTATGCTTATAAAATATACATTTTTGAATGAGAAAATAACTTTTGATGTTAAGAAGTTTATATGAGACGGTTCATGAGCAACATTTTGGTGAGGAGAAGAAGAGAGAAGTGGCAGAAAAAGAACAAAACATAACTGAAGAAGAGAAGTAGAGAAGATGAGCAGTAGACTTGAGTGTAGGAATTGATATCAGGAAACCAAAAAACTTGAATTTGTATTGTGATTGGGAGATCGCAGTCTCCTTTCAAGTTGTAGCTTGATAAAGAACATGTTAGATACATTTTTGGGGATTTAACTGCATTAAGTAAGTCATTCATCTATGGCCATTTCCATGAGAGGTAGTCGTAACTGACTAATTTCTCATGATTTTTGAATAGTTCACTTAACGCTAATTGTATCAGGTGATGCTCACAGGAGTGAAGAAGTGGGATTGAAACTAGTGAAATGAATCACTTAGCGTCAATCATCACTTTCGAGGCTTGCACTTGGTAACCAAAACTTCCTAGGAGGTCACACATCCCGAATCGCCTCTGGCTCAAGCACGCTTAACTATGGAGTTTTCCACTTAGCTTGCTACCCCATTTGCAAAACCTTAGCAAGTATTGTGCCTCATGAACCATTCAATTAGAGCTCTCTTCACTCTTTGTATTTAAGTATTGAGGGGCTGTGGAGTTTTCCCCACAATCAAGCCCACTTAGCTTGCTACCCCATTTGCAAAACATTAGCAAGTATTGTGCCTCATGAACCATTCAAGTAGAGCTCCCTTCACTCTTTGCATTTAAGTATGGAGGGGTTTTCGTAGTGCATTATATTAGATATCATTTTTTGGGATTCAATTGCGTTAAGTAAGTCATTCATCTATGACCATTTCCATGAGAGGTAGTCGTAGCTCACTAATTTCTCATGATTTTTGAATAGTCCACTTAGCAATCATTGCATTGGGTGATTCTCACAGGGGTGAAGAAGTGGGATTGAAACTAGTGAAATGAATCACATAGCATCAATCATCACTTTTGGGGCTTGCACCGGGGAACCAGGACTTCCTGGGAGGTCACCCATCCCATATCGCCTCTGGCTCGAACACGCTTAATTGTGGAGTTTTCCCCACAATCAAGCCCACTTAGCTTGCTACCCCATTTGCAAAACCTTAGCAAGTATTGTGCCTCATGAACCATTCAAGTAGAGCTCCCTTCACTCTTTGTATTTAAGTATTGAGGGGTTTTCACAAGGCATTATATTAGATATCATTTTTTGGGATTCAAATATGTTAATTAAGTCATTCATATATGACCATTTCCATGAGAGGTAGTCATAATTGACTAATTTCTATTGATTTTTGAATAGACCACTTAGCACCCATTGCAACGGGTGATGCTCACAGGGGTGAAGGAGTGGGTTTGAAACTAGTGAGATGAATAACATAGCGTCAATAATAAATTTCGGGGCTTGCACCCGATAACCAGGACTTCCCAGGAGGTCACCCATCCCAGATTGCCTCTGGCTCAAGTGCGCTTAACTATGGAGTTTCCCCCCAATCAAGCACACTTAGCTTGCTACCCCATTTGATAAACCTTAGCAAGTATTGTGCCTCATGAACCATTCAAGTAGAGCTCCCTTCATTTTTTTTTTTAAATTTAAATATTGAGGGATTTTGGCAGTGCATTATATTAGATATAATTTTTTGGGATTCAATTACGTTAAGTAAGTCATTAATCTATGACCATTTCCATGAGAGGTAGTCATAATTGACCAATTTCTCATGATTTTTGAATAGTTCACTTAGCACTCATTGCATCGGGTGATGCTCACAGGGGTGAAGAAGTGGGATTGAAACTAGTGAAATGAATCACATAGCGTCAATTCATCTCTTCCGGGGTTTGCACCTAGTAACCAGGACTTCCTTGGAGGTTACCCATCCCAGATCGCCTCTGGCTCAAGTGCACTTAACTGTGGAGTTTTCCCCACAATCAAGCCCACTTAGCTTGCTACCCCATTTTAAAAACCTTAGCAAGTATTGTGCCTCATGAAACATTCAAGTAGAGCTCCCTTCACTCTTTGTATTTAAGTATTGAGGGGTTTTCACAGTGCATTATATTAGATATCATTTTTTTGGATTCAACTATGTTAAGTAAGTCATTCTTATATGACCATTTCCATGAGAGTTAGTCGCAACTGACTAATTTCTCATGATTTTTGAATAGTCCACTTAGGAATCATTGCATCAGGTGATGCTCACAGGGGTGAAGAAGTGGGATTGAAACTAGTGAAATGAATCACATAGCGTCAATCATCACTTCCTGGGCTTGCACCCGATAACCAGGAATTTTCGGGAGGTCACCCATCCCAGATCGCCTCTGGCTCAAGCGCGCTTAATTGTGGAGTTTTCCACACAATCAAACCCATAGCTTGCTACCCCATTTGCAAAACCTTAGCAAGTATTGTGCCTCATGAACCATTCAAGTATAACTCCCTTGACTCTTTTCATTTAAGTATTGAGGGGTTTTCGTAGTGCATTATATTAGATATCTTTTTTTGGGATTCAACCGCGTTAAGTAAGTCATTCATCTATGATCATTTCCATGAGAGGTAGTTTTAACTGACTAATTTATCATGATTTTTGAATAGTCCACTTAGCATTCATTGCATCGGGTGATGCTCACATTGGTGAAAAAGTGGGATTGAAACAAGTGAAATGAATCACATAGCATCAATCATCACTTCCCGGGCTTGCACTCCTTTGGAAACCTAATCCTCAATGGGTAGGTGTGGAAAGCGAATGGACAAATGGAGTCCAAGTGACCACTTGGAATGGGAAACCAAGGGTAACCTAATGTACTATAAAATCACATCTATGGTTAATAGTAAAATAACTCACACTTATCTTTCTCCTTATGTGTTTTCCTACTTGTTTACCATGCGTGTGTTTAACATGGTATCAGAGCGGGCGATTGTTGGCCCTGCTCCAATTAGCTAAATTCTAGCTAGTATCTGCGTTATTTATAGTATTTGAAATAGAAAATGTGTAACTCCTATTTTCGCATATATTAGCTATCCCTTGGGATTCCTCTCCTCCCTGGCGCCACTACTCCTTTCGGTCAAACACGAAATTAATAGCTATTTTCTGGCCATATTTTGACATTACCCAAGAAATTTTTGACCTTAGAAACGAATGCGCAGAGCCAGAGTAGGTTCGCCATTATTGTGTAACCGCTCCAATTATTCATGCGAACAACAACCGATACCTACTCCTCGGACCTACCACCGCTCCACGCTGTCCACCTCGGCCTCTCGAACCTCCAATTGCACTTTATATCTTCCTCCTCCATATGCATTTCCCTCAAACACTCACCCTCCGTAGCCTCCCTACGCCCTCCCGTACTTGCTACTTCTACCTCCACGCAGCCTCTGCTGCCTCTACCTACTCCCACTTCCACCCACGCCGTTGTCAACATGGGAAAATAACAGACATGTTTCATATGTTATGCTTCCTGTCCATGATCTTACGAAGCTCTTTAACCGTGAACTTCACTATTTTTCCTAAATTTTGTGTTCACCAAATACTCTTCTCAGCCAATTCAGAAGAATACCAATGAGTGCCTGAAAATCTCCAAAGCAGAACGAACTCGAGTTGCAGATCTCTAGAACCTTCAAATCATGGGCTCTTGCAGCTCAGGCAAGCGATTTGAGAATGAAAATAAAAGAATGAGCTTGGTGGCCTGAGACAACCAAGAGGATGAATTTTCTCGGTGGAGTAGGCTTTTGGTAGAAGACCAGAACTCCGTTAGGGTTTCTAATGGAGCAAAACAGTGATCGAATATTATGTGAGGGGTTGAGCTGTGAAATCGCTTGAGCTCAGTAATTGGTGTTTTGCTTGGTTGACTACCTCCTTAATAGCCATAGCATCTCCCCTCTTCTTAACCCTTGAAGAAGATATTTGATTTCTTTTACTCACCGTGGCACCACTTGAGCTCCTCTCAGCCCTCTCTGTCGGCTCGTCACTCCCACAGCTCCCCGATCTCCCTCCACCGCTTCATCTCCCTCACTACTGCCGCTCCCTCTGCACAATATTATTACACAATGTGCTCCCACTATGCTTTAGACCGCTCAACAATACTTGCTCCCGGTTAACCATTGCAGCATTGCTCCACATCCCGGCGGAAGTGTGGTTGACGACTCACAGTCTCTTTGCGCAGTGTAACCGTGGCTTGGTCTCCTATGCTCGGCCTCAGCAATACGCAGTGGCCTCAAAAATATATGCTACTCCATACCAACGGTGGTTTGTAGTTTCCCCTCACAAAAACACCTTATATACCACGTGTCTCCCACAGTAGCTACGCTCCGACACCGGTTTGGACTTCTGCACATGCTCTCTCGATCTCTGGAATCAAGCTATTAATATTGATGCTCATATGAAACATCGGAGATAGACCTGGAAGTAAAGAACACACTTTTATTTCTATCCTGGTCATATTTTGTTTTCTCTCAGGATGACAATTTTCCTCTTCGACCATGTGCGATATGAGATGATCGGGTTTCCCATCGTTGCACGTTTGTGCATAACTCTAGGGTAGTATTATTCATAATATTTTGTTATATTCAAAAAATTTGGATGATGATATATTGTCATCTTTACGATCCAGAAGCTTTGTATTGGGTTAAAAAAAAATAAAAAAATTTAGGTTTTAGGCACCTCCAGTATTCCACATAAAGTGTGCATAACTACCAGCGTGGAAAGGGTTTGCAGTATCTGCTGTAATAGCATCTAGAAAATCTTGTTCCGTGCAGGAAATATCAGCACGATCCAAACACAAAAAGTGTGCATATTTACCAATGATTTCGCCATTGGAAGAATAAATTTTTATAGCTTGTTGAAAGTACGCTTCATATCTATCATGATCATAAGCCACAAGATGCAGACATTGCACATAGTTTGAAAGCAGAAGAGTGAGTGGTGTCAAGTAGTAAAACTTTGATTTGTGGTTCTCTTAAATTTTCTTCTGCTTGCAAATCTAATCTTATACCGGGCATTGAATGTGATTCAACACATCATTATTGGCTTGCTGCTTATGGGAGTCTCTTTCAATTTTCTGAACAGAAACAAGTTCAGAATGATGACTCCACTGTTGTAATTATTCTTGCTGTAGCTGAGATTCAAGCTGCACAAATTCTATATGTTCTTGTACATTTTGAAAAGAGGTTTGAATATATGTTAGAGTATCTTTACTCACCTTAACTATGCTTTCAACAGTTGAAACGATTAGAGTTCTTAATAACTCTAATAAATTGTCAATTCTGACCATTTTTTTCAACAAATGATACGATAATGAAAAATATACCCACTTGTATTCTCTATAGATTAACAAGAGGAGTAGAAAAATCTTCCAAATGCAATAAGTGAAAGTAAAAATCCTTGGTCTCAACAAGAGAAAATGACACTAGAAAATAGTTTCAACTCAACGCGAAGGTGAGAGGAATATAATGCATTTAGGTGTATGGCCCTAATAATGAGAAGAGCTTTATTAAGACAAATTGAACTCACAACCAGTAGCAACAAGCCTCCTGCAAGAACAAAGATTCATCTTGGATGGATCACTTCTTGGCAATGGGCATCAACAGCCAAGAAGATGTTTAAGTCGCATGTCAGAACTTGTTCCCGAATATTGAACAATCTTGCAGTTGAGTTTTCGCCATCATCTCACCTTGTACCTGACAGGAGGGAAAATGGTGGTCATCTACAAGCTTCGAAGCCACATCAAGCGAACCTGAGCCACAACCTCCCATTCCAGATTCAGAGTTGTAGCCAGAGACACAACAATTGAAGCGAGCCTGAGCCACAACTTGTCATTCCAGATTCAGAGTTGTAGCCAGAGACACGGATGCCCATGAGCATTCCTTTGGTTGGTGGATAGACTTAAACCATCTATGCGAGGTTGATACTCTTCCTCTTCAAATAATTCAAAGCACTTCCTCTAGTAGAAGACTTCAACTTCTTTCCAGCTTTGGTAGAGTTTCGGGAAATGCATTAAGAATTCCAGTGATGGTGGTCATCCTTAAACCATCATAGGTTGTAGACCTCCATTCTTCTAGGTTGAAGGTCTCCCTCTTCAAATATGAGGGACACTTCCTCTAGCAGAAGCCCTCAGCTTCTTGCCAAATTTGGAAGAGTTTTGGGAACTGTAATAAGCGTTCCAGTGTTGATGGTCATCCTTAAACCACCTCTTTATGCCAACATTTGAGAGAGCTGATTCAGCCTAAGTGCTGCCATGCATACTTTGCAGATTTGTATTACAACTCTCTTCTTGGACTCACACATACCCCTTCGGATTAAGGAGGGGAATGTTGGACACCTAATACTCAATGGGTAGGTGTGGAAGGCGAATGGACAAATGGAGTCCAAGAGACCACTTGGAAAGGGAAACTAAGGGTCACCTAATGTACTATAAAAGCACATCTGGTTAATAGTAAAATAACTCACTCTTATCTTTCTCTTTATGTGTTTTCCTACTTGTTTACCATGCGTGTGTTTAGCACACTCGATAACAAGGACTTCCTGGGAGGTCACCCATCCTAGATCGCCTCTGGATCAAGTGCGCTTAACTTTAGAGTTTTCACCACAATCAAGCCCACTTAGCTTGCTACCCCATTTTCAAAACCTTAGCAAGTATTGTGCCTCATGAACCAGTCAAGTAGAGCTCCCTTCACTCTTTGTATTTAAGTATTGAGGGGTTTTCGCAGTGCATTATATTATATAACCTTTTTTGGGATTCAATTGCATTAAGTAATTCATTAGTATATGATCATTTCCATGAGAGGTAGTCATAACTGACTAATTTCTCATGATTTTTGAATACTCCACTTAACACTCATTGCATCGGGTTATGCTCATAGGGGTGAAGAAGTGGGATTGAAACTAGTAAAATGAATCACATAGCATCAATCATCACTTCCGGGGCTTGCACCCAGTAACCGGGACTTCTCAAAAGGTCACCCATCCCAGATCTCCTCTGGCTCAAGTGCGCTTAACTGTGTATTTTTCCCCACAATCAAGCCTCCATAGCTTGCTACCCCATTTGAAAAACGTTATCAAGTATTGTGCCTCATGAACCATTCAAGTAGATCTCCTTTCACTCTTTGTATTTAAGTATTGAGGGGTTTTCACAATGCATTATATTAGATATCATTTCTTGGGATTCAATTGCGTTAAGTAAGTCATTCATCTATGACCATTTCCATGAGAAGTAGTCGTAACTGACTAATTTCTCATGATTTTTAAATAGTCCACTTAGCACTCATTGCACTGGGTGATGCTCACAGGGGTGAATAAGTGGGATTGAAACTAGTGAAATGAATCACATAGTGTCAATCATCACTTCCAGGGCTTGCACTCGGTAACCAGGACTTCCCGGGAGGTCGCCCATCTCAGATTGCCTTTGGCTCAAACTTGCTTAAATGTGGAGTTTTCCCCACAATCAAGCCCACTTACCTTACTACCCCATTTACAAAACCTTAGCAAGTATTGTGCCTCATGAAACATTCAAGTAGAGATCCCTTCACTCTTTTTATTTAAGTATTTAGGGGTTTTCACAGTGCATTATATTAGATATCATTTTTTGGGATTCAAATGCATTAAGTAAGTTATTCATCTATGACCATTTCCATGAGAGGTAGTCATAATTGACTAATTTTTCATGATTTTTGAATAATCCACTTAGCACTCATTGCATTGGGTGATGCTCACAGTGGTGAAGAAGTGGGATTGAAACTAGTGAAATGAATCACATAGCATCAATCATCACTTCCGGGGCTTGCTTCCAGTAACCAGGACTTCCCAGGAAGTCACCCATCCCAGATCACCTTTGGCTCAAGTGTGCTTAACAGTGGAGCCTATTGAGGTAGGAGCCTCTTGTGGGTTGTAGCCCGCAAAAAAATGTGGGAGTTGGAGCTTCCTTGAGGTACCAACCTCTTGTAGGTTGAAGGCTACATAAAATTATGATTTAATAGAGGAGTAGGACTTTTCCTTCACATCACTTTCAACGAAAAAATTGTGGTTTTCTTCCTTATTGGTTTCCACTTATATCTATTGCCTTCATGTGTTTCTTGTTGAATGTTGTGCGAATTCTCTTGAATTATAAATAAGTATATATGAAAATGTCTCTCTATAGTAGTTGCAAAAGAAACCATTAATAATTGAACATATACATAAGTCATTAGATGCATAAGAAGATAATTGAAAAAGACAATTAAGTTGAGCTAAAAATTTGGAAATTTACAATTAATGATTCACCCCCCCTCTTAGTAATTTTCAAGCATATATCAAATGGTATTAGATCCAATTTCCTTCAATATCAGTAAAATAACTAGAAGGAGGTCCTAAATCATTAGAATGGATAGTTAGGAAATATGCTTAACAAATAAATACCCATTGTTTATTGGCACAAATTATGCATTGTGGAAAGTGAGAATGAGGACATATTTAATGTCTCTTGGAGTAGAAGTTTGGGCTACTGTGTTGGTAGGAATTGAAGAACCAAAAACAATGAGTAGTGAAAAAGATTACAAACTGGAATTTACAGCCAATGCAAAAGCTATGAATGCACTTCTCAGTGGATTAAGTGAATAATAGTTTATTAAGGTAATTTTCATGAAGGAGATTCCAAATTTAAGATGGATAAATTACAAGTATATAGAACACAGTTTGAGACATTAAAAATGAATGAAGATGAAGATATTGCTAATTTTTTCCTAAGATTTGATGAAGTTGTTAATGTAATGATGGGTCTAGGAGAAAAAATCAAAGAGAGTGTAATATTCCAAAAAATACTAAGGTCATTACCTTCAAAATTTAACTAAAGTTTCAACTATAGAAGAGACAATCAACTTTGAGACTCTAAATAGGGATCTACTACTTGGTTCCTTGAACATACGAGATGAGAATTTCAAAAGGAAAGCCAACTACTAGAGATGCAACTTTTAAGGAAGACAATACTACAAAAGAAAAGGAATGTTCATGCTCAAGCTCCGATGAAGAAAATATGAAGTTTATTAGAAGATTGAAGAAAAATACATGTAAGTACAAAGGAAAACTCCCATTTAAGTGTTTCAATTGTGGAAGAGTGCGGAATTGTGCCTCCAAATGTCCTTACAAGAAAGAAAATAACAAGTCTAATAACATGCAGAAAGAGAAAAAGTTTAAAAATAAAAGCTTCCATGCTCAAGAAGATAACAGTGTATCTAAAAGCTCTAATGAATCCTCTAGTGAAGATGGAACTAGTGAATTCATGTTGATGGCCTTAGAATCTCCAGAGGATAACTTAATGAATACGAAGAAGAAGAAGAAGGTGAAGGGGGGGGGGATTTGATCAGTGCCGTAGAAGAAATAGATATACTAAAAGAAAAGAATAAGAAACATAAAGATATTTTGTTAAAATATGTTAAAGATGAGTCAAATTCAGAAGATCTTGTTCAGTTGAAAGTTGATTTAGAAGAGGCAAAGAAGGCAGAGGATATTCTGCTCAAACTAATAAAGGAGAAAATTCAAGAGTGTGAAAGATTGGATGAAGAGGTGGTAACCATGAAGAAAAATCTAGAGAAGGCACAAGCAAAATTAAATATGACTCTTCAACATATAAAGGGATCTTAAAAATTGGATGTAATATTAAATGCCTAGAGGTCTCCACTTATGAAATTTGGATTAGGCTATGAAGGAGAATCCAATGAAAGTAATACAGAGGAAAAAAATACAATTACTTTTGTAAAAGTTGTCAAGGGAGATAATGATATTTATCATCAATCAAAGAATAAGAATTTTAGTAGCATATATAATCCACAACAAGGAAACATTGCACCTAAGGAGCGACAAAAAAGAAATACTTTCAACAAATTACAATAGCCAAAAGAAGTGGAAAAACAAAAAATAAGCTATTAGAGACTGTGCTTCTTCAGGAGACAAGATTATCAAATGAAAAGAGTGCTCTATCCCCAAGCATCGTCCACTACCAGACATGGAAACTTCTTCTATTGGTATTTTTACTGTTGTGAAATTTTTGGACATAAAGCTACAAATTCCAGAGCTTATGTCAGAAGAAATGAGATGAGGAATTCTAAGAGAAGAGAAGGTAACAATAGATTTGCAGACGTAAAAACAAACATGAGTCTGGACAAAAACTGATTTTCCCTTCTCTTTGATCACTGTGTGCTTCTACTGTCATAATTTCGAGCATAAGTCATATGAATGTAAACTTAAAAATGGTATATCACTATCTTAGAACAATTGCAGGACATATGAATATATGTAGTGGAGAAAGAATAAAGAAGAAAGAATAGAATACAGTTGATAAGTGTGGCCTAATTCAGTGTGCTCAATATAAAAAAATAAATGGTATTCAAACAGTGGTTTCTCTAGACATTTGACAAGAGATAAAAGCAAGTTTGTATCGCTAGATGAAAATAAAACCGAAAATGTCACATTCAGAAGTGATGAAGCAAGAAGAATTAGAGGAAAGGGTATAGTCAGTATGAATAATGGAAGAGGAAAGGCTTAGGATGTGTTGTTTGTGGATGGTCTGAAACATAATTTTTTGAGTGTAAGTCATATGTGTGACAAAGGTTGTGATGTTATCTTCAGAGCTCAGGATTGTGAAATTAGATCAACAACTATGGGGAAGGTTTTGTCTAAAGGAGTTCAAACATAAAATAATGTATATATTATGAAGGAAGATAATGAAGAATTCTACATCAACAAACAAGATGAGTCTTGGATATGGCATAGGAGATTGGGGAATCTAAATTTTGATCACATCATTAGGCGTAGTAAGAAGAGAGCAGCGAAATATTTACCAAAGATAAATAAACCTCAAAATTCTACTTGAAAGTCATGCCAAATGGGAAAAAAACTCAAATTTCATTCAACGTCAAGGATGAGTTTTCAAGTAGTAAGCCTTTGTAGTTAATACATATGGATTTGTGTGGTCCTTCCAGAATAGAAGCACCAGGAGGAGAAAAACATTTCATGCTAATAATTGATGACTATTCTAGATTGACATGGGTAACATTCCTTACAAATAATTCAGAAACATTTGAGAAGTTCAAAATAATCAAGGCATTAGCAGAAAATCAAATAGGGTGCAAGATAAAGTACATAAGGTTAGACATAGGAGGTGGATTTACTTCAGATGATTTTGCAAACCCACATGATGAACTTGGCATAAAAAGGAATTATACTATTGCAAACACACCACAACAAAATAGAGTTGCAGAGAGACAAAATAGATTTGTTTAGCAAATGGCCAGAGCCATGATGCAAGACAGAAAAATTCCTCAGACCTATTGGGAAGAAGCAGTACACATAACAATTCATATTCTCAATAAGGTACATCTCAGACCAAATAGGGACTTCACACCTTATGAATTGTAGCATGGTAAGCCAACTTCAATCAAACATTTTAAAGTGTTTGAAAGTAAATGATATATAAAAAACAACGATGAAAAATTAAGAAAGTTTGATGCTTGATTATATGAAGGAATATTTTTGGGATATTAATAAAAAAATTAAGGGACATAGGTGCTATAATAAACGATTGCATAATATTGTGGATTGTGTATACGTACGATTTGATGAAGAATTTCCCGATAAGAACTAGAACACATGTTTTATCGATCCTTCAGTTCATCATCATGACAACAAAGAAAATGGAGTGTAAGATGAAGAATAAAAAAATATAGAGACTCATTCAAAATGTCCTTCAAGGCATGTCCAAAAGAATCACCTTGATAGTCCTATTATTGGAGATAAAATAGAAGGAGTTCAAACAAGGAGGAAACTTGCAAAGAAAATAGACCAAGATCATATGGCTATGCTCTCATAGATTGAACCAAGGAACTTTGTTGAAGTAAGTAAAGACAAAAATTGGATAGATGCTATGAACAAGGAGTTGAGTCAAATTGAAAATAACAAGACTTGGGAAATAACACCAAGACCAGTTGGAAAGAACGTCATTGGTATAAAATGGGTGTTCAAAAACAAGATGAATGAACAAGGACAAATTGTTATAAATAAAGCCATACTAGTATGCAAGGGTTACTCACAAGTAGAAGGGCTTGACTACGAAGAAAATTTTGCACCAGTGGCAAGATTAGAGGCAATCATGATTTTTTTGGCCTTTGCTTGTTATAATGATTTCAAAGTGTACAAATTGAATGCAAAGTCTTCTTTCCTTGTTGAAAATGGCACCAAGAAAGATTCTAATTTATTTTTCCCTTGAATTAAATTAGAAGAAAATTGTAACTCCACATCACATGATAAATTGTACAAGTTAAATAAGTTAGTTTGACTTAGTTGGTTTAGTTAATTTGGGTTGAGGGTCTAACTTGAGTCATGTAGAGTAGATCCTAAAAAATAGGAGTCGTAGTTGAGTATATTTTGAGTTGTAATTAATTAACTTGATTTATCTGAGTTAAAGTCAGTTTAACTAGTTCCAACTATTGGAGGAACTAGTGAGAGGTCAAAGTGTGGAACTTGAACTTGAACCACATGCAGTGCTCAATTAGATAACTGATAAATCAACCATAAATAACTTATGCATTTCAGATCATAGAAATACCTAGTTGAGATTGGAGTTCAAGGGCAATGTACTATTAGTTGTATAATCATCCAAATTGTAAAGGTGGTGCATGCAGTCAGTTGAAGGCCTTAGATGAATTGCATATTTGTGGATGAGAATTTCCTTAATTAATAGGGGTTAACTACCCAAGGAAATATCGCAAGGAAATAGGGATACCGACAAGTAAAAAATTGGTTAAGTATTGGCTTAGGCTTGTCTAGGAAGCAGTGAGATAGATAGAGATAATGGAGAGGTTTCTCAGGATTTTTAGCTGGTTTTTCCCCAAGAAATCATTGTATAATTTGTTGTATAATATAGATAGAGGGTTTTTTAGCTGAGGATTTCCCCAGGAAATCATTTTATAATGTGTTGTTGAAATTCTCTCTTGTATTCTTTGTGATTTCACGACCGTAATTGGTTTTCGCAATTGGTAAAGTAGATTCAAGTATATTGTTTTAGAATATTACAATTAGTAGCTTGAATCTACATGGATTTTATACATGGTATCCAAGCTAAAATCACTATAGAAGAGAAGAATACGAGTTTGTACTTGCAAGAGGAACAAGTTTTGCAGTATATTCTCCAGAGTTAGCAACATGATCAAGATGGCGTTCTATGGTCTGAGGCTTGAGTATGCCCTTGAGGGTAGCTTGAATTACATTATCTGGAGAGACCAGATGGAATCAATCTTGGAGGAAAATGGATTGAAGGAGTTAATTGACAAGTACATCCATAAAGCAACTCCAGTTGATGGACATGGTCTAACAGAGTGGAAAAAGTGTGTAACAAAGGCCAGAATAATTCTACTAGAAGGAGTTCGAGATCATATTGTCTCGAACTTCCATGGAAAGGAAAATCCATATTAAATTTTGAAGGCATTAACATATTTGTTTCAGAACAAAAGTGACCACAAGAATATGGAACTGAAGGACAAACACAAGAAAATCAAGATGGATAAGGGAGACACAATACCAAAGTACTTGAACAAGTTCACCCAATGTCGGGATGAACTTGGAAGTGTTGATGTTACAGTTTTCAAGATGATGTGGTGAGACTATCACTTCTAGGCCTTCCCAAGAGCTGGCACAACTACAAGAATTCGATAAATGGGAGGGAGAAGCTACCAGAGTGGGAGCGTTTTCTGGTCTGACTTGGTGTAAGAAGAGATTCAACGGAACACCAGAGATGGATCCTCATCAAAGCATGATAATGAGGAGAACTGTGCCTTGTATGGAAAGGAAAAGAAAGGAAAAGGGAATTCATGCCATTCCAAATCAAATTCTTTTTAGGAATGCAAGAAGAAGGATTTTTCGAAGATTAAATGTTTTCACTATCATGAGATGGGACACTATGCCGCGAAGTGTCTATACAAGAAGGCCAACAAGAAGCCCTCAAGAGCGGCAGGTGAAGCACTTGATTCATAATTCGAGTTGGATTTTACCCTCATCACATGAATGGTGTAATCAATGATGGGTAGTGTGTGGCACATGGATAGTGGAGCCTCATTCCATATGACCGACAAAAAATAGTTCTTCAACAAATTAGAGGATAAGGACCTCCATCTACACATCAATATGGGAGACGATAGAAGGTATAGTGCGACTGACATTAATACTGTTACTTTTTAGAGGGAGTATGGTTCTCCTCTCACATTGAAAGATGTCATGTATGTTCCATGTTTTAAGGAGAATTTAGTTTCAGTTGCTATGATGGAAGACTATGGCTACGATGTGATTTTTAGAAAGGAAATGCGTTCCTTCGTCACATAGAAATGGTACAAGTGAATAAGATAAGGGTTCGGGTAAAGAACATCTACAAATTGGATGTAGAAGATTTTTTTTCCTTGAGAACGAAAGTAGAGAAGGTGGAGAGCCAAAACATTAATGAGTTATATCATATAAGATTGGTCCATATACGCCATGGATCCTTTAAGATCATGCAAAAATTTCTTCAGGACTTCCCAAGGGTGCACTTGAGTAGTCTGATACATGTAAAGGGTGTGCATTAGGGAAGTACACCAAAGCCACCTTTCATGATAAGATTAATCGAGCGCAAGATATCCTTGAAATAATTCACTCAGATGTGTGTGGACCATTCTCGACAACCTCCATGACCAAGCAAAATTATTATGTGATTTTTGTAGATGATTTCTTACTCAAGTGTTGGATATTGTTCATGCAGAAGAAATGTTGAAAAGTGTAACTAGGTCGGTGTTCATATTTATGAATTTATGTAAAGTAGAAGACAAAGATAATAAAATGTATTTTGTACTTGCTTCATGGGTTTCATGAGCAAGAGTTTATTATAGGTTAGTAGACTTATTATTGATGTATATCTAGGTTTTTGTCTTCTAGATACAAATGTAATATGTGTCATATGTATATGAAGCATCTAGTCTAAGTAATGCTCCAAGACCTAGTCCTTGAAACCATGAATGAATGGTCTCATTCAGCGCTCCAAAATGCTGCAAGTTAAGCTATATTACGATGTGTTAAAGTCGGACTTCAATCAACTAATAAGTCGGCCTACAAGAATAATAGGTAGTTGACCTAAAGACAGTGAGACTGTCTGTATATATACCACTATTCTACGGATAAGTGAAAGACAGATTTGCGGTCACCTCTGAAGCAAATGCGGATCATAAGAATAAGTGTAGTGCGAATTATAAGAAGAAGTGTAGTGCTGATGTTTGAAGGGTTCATGAATGATCAATAACCGTGAAAATATGAATGACATAAGGGCTGCGACTTACTGAAGTTAAAATGCAGATCACCTTGAAGCGAAGGTGTAGATCACTCTAAAACAACTACAAGTATAAGTGTAGATTTCCTGAAAGAAGATATATGGATATTTCTGTGAGTCTTACAGTATATATTGCGAACTATTACATGAAGGAAATTGCAGATATGGTTTTGGGTTCCTGTAGCTGGTCTAAAAGTGCCGTAAATTTGTGGATTTTTCTGACTGATATTAAAGATATAAGATTTCGGATCTAGCGATGTTGGTTCGAGGGATCTTGACCCAGGTTCAGAGGTTAAGGTTTGCCAACAAACCCCTATACTACTGGCCCTTTCGGCAGTGACTTGCTTGCGCAGGCCAAAGTCTCACTCGAAGTAGTATGGGAGGGTGCTGGAACCAGGTTTCCGCACCCTGAGAGAGAGAGAGAGTAGGCAAGTCAAACAGATCTGCGTTCACAGCCTATCAAGTTCGTACCAAACAGATCTATTCGCAGGGCTGATATAGTACAATTGCAATATACAGATCCAATATTGTGCACAGAATTAGTTACTAACTTCACATCCACGTGCGTATCAATAGTGATCAGCATGTAGTACCATAACGCATCATCAATAGACTAAAGTTATAGATAGATTCATAGCATAAAAAAATAATCAACGGTATTTGTAATAAATCCAATAGTCCGCATCAACAGAAATACATTAGATCAAATAACACAGAAGTACTTCAACCACATCCGCATATATTATCATCTAAAACCTAGTACAATCTGACACAGCCTGCGCACACAGTGAACAGGATCCGCACACAGCAATACTGAGGATCTCCACACACACAACTAGCAGGAGTCCTTACCCTAATGTCCAAACAACAGATCTAGCAATTCGCACTTAGCATCAGACTTTAATCTTTCCTACCTTAAGACTCAAAAACGTTCATCTATTTATATCGACTTAGCCTATGCTTTCAATGGTCCGCAAACCATGGTTTGTAGATTCTTGGTCTACCCTTGACCCATTACAAAGCATTCAGGGCTTTGACCCACCCCAAAACCCCTGCGCTAGTCTAAATAATATAAAAAATATACAAAATTATACAAAATTCGTAGCTTTTAGGGGACTCTGTCCCAACAATCTCCCAACACAATCTTGTGACTTGTCCCAAGTCACTGTGATGGTGGGGTCTCCACCTGCACCTGCAATAGTCCGATTGCCTCCGCTAGTGGAGGTAGCACACCTTCACTCTGAGCATCAACATTTTACGCAATATCCACCAACTTCTACGAAGTTGGGCCTTCTGTTGTAGCGATTACACTCTCCAGAGTCTGGTTTGGTTGTTTGACAGTGACATCGATATCCTGGGCGAGTTGGAGGGCTTCATCAGCCCATGGCTTAAGATGGTCACTGAGAGTCTTCTTCTTCTGGCAGAGGTTGTCGATATCATCCCGAAGGGCATGGCTAGTTCATAGTTGTGCTAAGCGATGAGCATGAATCAAAGTAGGCATGGTGGCTTCTAGCTGCTCGAACGCTTCCTCCTTCTGTCGTAGGTTTCGGTTGATTTCACGTAGGATGGGGTCGCGCTGGACCTTGGTCCATAATTGCATGGCTGTATCTGTAATCACATTTGTAGCTGTGGTAACTAGCGCAGCTCGCTGGGCCCGTACCTCTAGCGGTGTCTCTGGCTGCAACTTAGCTTGCAAATCTGCGATCTACTGTTCCATCTGTGTTTTGACCACTTGAATCTCCGTCCTGGAGGCCTTGAATGCTGCGACCAACCCTTCAATATTGGCCTGGGGGGTGGCGGTGGCCGAGATTTCTTCTGTAACATTTGCGTAGTCTACTAATTAAGTGTTCCTAGCTTCGTTTTCTACGTGGTGGCGAGGTTGAAGGCAGCCTAGGCCTGAGATATTTCAACAACTTTTTCTTCAATCGTTTGCTCGGCTGCGCTGAGCTGATGGTGTCCTGGCGATCCCGATGCTGGATTTCTTCAAACAACGTAGTGTGGAGCAGTTGCAACGACTCATGAGGTAGCTGGGATAGATCCAACTGCACTTCTACACAAGCATGGACTTGCGCACCCAAGTCAGGAGGACTCATTATAAAGGCTGCGCCGGGTAGCAGACGGATGAATTTCGACTGTAACCTTGACTGCACTACTGGTTGCATGAGTCGGCCTTACTTGGGTCATGCTATTTTGCAAGGTATCTGCCTGGAGTTGCAAAGCCCGAATTCCTGCCTGCAGTGTATCAACTGTGGCCTTCTTCTGCTCCTTGAGAGCCAACCATTTGTCTTCTGCTGCCAAGGTGACTAAATCCGCAATCTGCTCCAGATCATCTTCGGTCAGTGCAACTCATGTACCGCGTTCTGGTTGGATGGCTCGCTGTTTCTTGCACATCCCTTTGTTAGGCTCACTTGTTCGCTTCGTGCCTCGGGGGGAATCAGTACCTCCCACATCCAATCCTTCTGTCCCTAGATCCGGCTGTGAATCTGTCTGTATTTTTGTGTCTGTGTCCTTTTCAGTGGGATGTTTATGCTACAAATCCTTCTGTGTTGCTGCATCCGTGCCTTTCCCTGTACTCTTACTGGGTTGAGAATCTTTCTGCGATGTGACTTCGGCGCCCTTCCTCATGCATTTTCTTGGTCCTCCAATTTCTTTGGTTGTGGTGGAAGTGATTTTTGTAGCACTTGTGCCTGCAGTTCCCATCGTACCGGTTTTGAGCCCAGTCTTCCACTACGGAGACCATGTAGAGACTATGTGATCAATATCCTCGTCCGCAGCCATATATGGGAGTGAGGCCCAGGCTTTATCCTTGCGTGATCTGATTTGGACGTTGTGCATGGTGATCTGAAATGCTGCGATGTTCTTGTACTTGTCATACACTGCTGGAGATAAACGCGGTCGGGAATTGATGGCTACTGCCAAGCTGCTCTGGAAGAGGACCCATAAGACTTAGTTGTCCTTGATGCACTGTGCATCCTTAGAGTCCCATAGGTTCGTATAACGAGCCCCTTCGCACATGTATTCGGTGAGCTCAGGGAGGACTGATTCCTTAGGGGCTTCCCAGGCGACCAACGTGATGAGAAACAACAACCAGGAATAACAAAAGGCTTGTCCCTGCTCCTGGGATTCTTGGATGTTGGCCAAAAATTTGTCGCACACGTATTGGGCCCAATTGAAGCAAACCGCTTTCTCGCATTGGCCTGCTAACTGAATTACATATGCAGGGACGGTTGCGACCTGAAATTTTCGCAT
Organism: Pinus albicaulis; assembly: GCA_034641835.2. Lineage (NCBI taxonomy): Eukaryota > Viridiplantae > Streptophyta > Pinopsida > Pinales > Pinaceae > Pinus > Pinus albicaulis. The sequence continues at coordinate 504,516,110 of CM076575.1, read as the reverse complement.
AATCTTGTAGGCCAAAAACATGGTACCCAACTGCGTACCAGGGTCGCTGATAGATTTGATGATGAAGCCTCGAGTATTTTGCTCCACATGGTAGGTTTTGCGCACATATTCAACAATCTCCCCCTCATACTTCTTGCCAATGCACTCCAGAGGGTGTGGTCCTTTCATGGGAAGACCAGTAATTCGATCGATGAGCGTAACATCGATGGGGATCTGATCCTGGATCCACAGGCAGCCCTCATGAATCAGGGCGAGCAACTGACGTGTCAGACAGTCTGTGATGTTGTAGTGGCCGAAGTGCAGCAGCTTTAGCAGGTTCAGGAGTCTGGACCCGGCCAATCCACGCACCCAGCGCTTGGGGACAATCTTTATCCCATCATCTTCTTGAACTCTATCAAGGTATAAATTGGGTGCCAACTCAGGAAAGGCCTCCAAATTGGCCAAGTCATGATCATCAAATTTTATCTCATGGAGTCTTCCAAAATGGTCGCCAATGACGGGGACCTCTCTCGGGGTCAGCAGCATTTGTAGGTAGGTGATCAGGCCATCGAGGTTCTTCGGCGTGCGTTTCGAGGGCCTGCGCGGCCGAACAAAGGGCGGTAAGCAATTGATTGGTGCGATGGCCTGGGCCTCTTCCTGAGTCAAGCGTGCCTGGGGCATCGCTTGCGGGGATTTTACATTTATCGGGGAAGTACAGGGCTTCACCCCAACCTAGTTCGCAGGTTTTCCTGAACCTTAAGCTTTTTCCTTTCCCTTCTTCTTGGTTGGGCTTGACGTGGAGATAACCTCCTCGGCCTCAGACTCAATCTCCACTACTTCATTGGTTTCTTGTTTTGCCGAAGTCACTGGTTCTGAGGGTTCAACAGGATTAGTGGGTGTCATCCTGGTGCGAAAAATAAACTCGGGATGGCTACTATCTGAGGGGGAAGCACACTCAGACATCAACAAAACATAAAAGACACACAATCATACAGAGCACAAACTTTTCAAGGAAAAACATGCCAAGTATAAGCTATTCAAGCGATAGAGAACCCTTGTCTAATCTATCCTCCTCGTTTTATAGCCTTTGCGATTGACCAAAGGTTGGGTAAAATTCACTTGGAACTTACCATCATGTAAACGGTAAAAAATCTCAAGAAATCGCCTCATTAATTGCCGGCCAACCACTCCTTTTAACGGTAACTTTTTCTTTTGACCCGATTTTAATGTTGCAAAGGCTAATTTTTGTACCTCCTGTGCGCCCACCATAGCCCTGCGCTCCCAGCGGACCACCAGCACACCTCTGTGCTTCCAGTGCACCTTTTGCCCTATGAACAGTCTCTTACACCTCTCGCGTATCCTTTCGGTCATCGAAGTCAGCGGCCATACACTGCGGATATCATGGTACCTTCCGTTCGTACCTTCCTTGGTGGGCATAGCCCATTTTATACAACTACTCCAGCCATATAGTCATTTGATCCGATACGGTTTGAGCCGGCTACCATTGACATAGCTAAGCAGCATATCACCGTGCAGGGTGGCTAATCGAACAGCTCCACCATCTGTGATTTATTTAACTGCATAGGGCCCTAGCAAGTGCTGTTGGAACTTCCCCGGGTGTTTCGCAAACTGGCTATCATATAGTAGCACTAAGTCACCCTCTGCAAAGGACTTTTGTCAAATATGTCGATCATTCCATGCCTTATCCCGAGCCTTCTGAACCTGTTGATGGAAATTAGCAATGAAGCGATCTTCCTCCAAAGCCACAATTGCGCTAACCGCTCTTCCATGATATCATGCTTCACCATATTTGTAAAGACTACGATGCGCAGGCTAGGAACAATGTATTCCATGGGCATAATGGCCTCCTTGCCATAAACCATTCGGAACAGTGTTTTCCCTGTTAACTTCTTACAGGTGGTTCAGTAAGCCCACAGAATAGACAGGATGCGCACGTCCCAGTCGCTGCGATCGGAGTTACAGACCTTGGTTAGTGCGTGCTCCAAAAATTTATTAAAAGCTTCTACCACTCCATTTTTCTGGGGATGATACGGAGTGCTTGTCGCATGGTGGATCTAAAACTCTTCCGTCAAGGCCTGTATTGTTTCATTGACAAAGTGCATACCTCTATCGCTCATTAGGATTTTTGGACATCCAAATCGGGTCAGAATCTGCTCAAAGATGAAGTGCGCAACGGTATCTGCAATGCAATCCTTTACCGCTTGTGCTTCGGTCCACCTAGTTACATAATCAGTAGCAGTTATAATGTAGCGCGCACCTGTCTTCTTTCTGGGTGGGTTGATAGGTCCTACAAAATCGATGGCCCACTTGTTGAATGCTTTCAAGGGCATTCTTGAGTCCAAATGGCATAACTGTATACTAGAAGGATCCCCATTCACTGGAAAACGTAGTCTTGCTGCGATATTCAAGTGCGATTATGATTTGATGGCACCCTGTGAACCCATCAGTGAATGAGTACGCTTCCTGCCCTCCTATGCTATCAAGGATTTCATATGAGAATGGCGTAGGAAAGGGATCATGTACGTAGGCATCATTCAATTTGCGCAAGTCCATGCATATTTGTATCTCTTCCTTCATCTTTTTCTCCTGAAATTGTTTTTCAAACCACTCTTCAATTTCTTTCTTCTCAGGTCTCCAATGTTCTCTTGGAATTACCTGATCCCTCTCTCAAAATGCTCCCAGTATCGGCAACGGAACCATTTGTTGGCTCGAGGGGTCCTGACCCAAGTTTGGAGGTTAAGGTTTGCCAACAAACCCCTATACTATTGGCCCTTTCGGCAGTGACCTGCTTGTGCAGGCCAAAGTCTCACCAGAAGCTGTATGGGAGGGTGTTGGAACCAGGTTTCTGCACCCTGAGAGAGAGAGTAGGCAAGTAAAACAGATCTGCATTCGCAGCCTATCAATTTCGTACCAAACATATCTATTCGCAGGGCTGATACAATACAATCGTAATATACAGATCCAATATCGTGCACAGAATTAGTTACTAACTTCACATCCACGTGCGTATCAATAGTGATCAACATACAGTACCATAACGCATCATCAATAGACTAAAGTTATAGATAGATTCGTAGCATAAAAAGATAATAAAAAATATTCGTAACAGATCCAATAGCCCGCATCAACAGAAATACATTAGATCAAATAACATAGAAGTACTTCAACCACATCCACATATATTATCATCCAAAACCCAGTACAATTCGACACAGCCTGCGAACACAACCATCAGGGTCCGCACACAGTAGGACTGAGGATCTCCATGCACACAACTAGCAGGAGTCCTTACCCTAATGACCAAACAACAGATCTAGCAATTCGCACTTAGCATTAGACTTTAATATTTTCTACCTTAAGACTAAAAAACCTTCATTTATTTATATTGACTTAACCTACGCTTCCAATGGTCCACAAACCATGGTTTGCGGACTCTTGGTCTACCCTTGATCCATTAAAAAGCATTCGGGGCTTTGACCCACCCCAAAACCCCTGCGCTAGACTAAATAATATAAAAAATATAAAAAATTACACAAAATTCGCAGCTTTTAGGGGACTCTGTCCCAACAAGTGAAGAGACTTATAGATCTGTCTAGAGAATTGTGTGGATACTATGATATGAATTACTGAAGTCTGATGTGGTGTATATCTGCATAGAGAGTAAGTAGATGAAATGAAGGTAAATCAGAGATTTACCTTTCTATTCTCAGCATTCAAAATAAAGTGATATACATATGAAGTAAGATGCAGTGTCTTGATAAGAAAAGAATAAACCAAGGAAAATAGAAGTAGAGACCGAGTTCTCTAAATGTTGAAGCAGATAAGTGTAAGACGATGCAAAAATAAAGGATAAACATTGTAAGCAGTCAAAGAAGAAATGGTGAGGTCTTGGAAGCATTTATAGGTCAAGGGTCTAAGTCCTGGTCATGGTACTTGTCATTTGAAGATCTATAAGAATAATTTCTTGTGGTTTTTCCTCTCCAAGAGGGAGAGGTTTTTCCCTGGCTCTAGGAGCCTAACCTTGTATCTTTTGTATTTTGGTAATTTACTTGATGAAAGACTAAATAGGCTAAGAAAGAGTAGACATAAGTTACTTAAGTAAGCTCACAAGTAATTATCAAGAAGAGAATTTTGAATTAATCTATAGCCCTCCAAATTATCAACATGGAATCAGAGCTAAGGTGCTAAAGACAAGGGACTATTTAACAAGAAGACACCCAAGTATAAAAATTCAGTTTCCTAAAAATCATCAAAGCAAAAGTCAAAGTCTACATTGAAAATTCAAATCAGTTTGCATGGAAATCCTCAAGCCATCTCAAGAATATTTTCAACCTTACTCAAAGAATCTTCACATTGAGGAGGTAATCTTTGACATCAAAGATTCTTGATATTGAAGACATTTTTGGAAGTCACATCATTAAGCAACACCCAACACTATTTAAGACATCTTCATTCTGAAGTAATCCTTGATCATCAAGAATCCAAGATCACCTACTTTAAAATCAATCTAAGAGGGGGTTCATGTCATCATCTTCAACAAGGAAGTTGATAGAAGAATAAAATAATCTATTCAAGTAAGGATCTTTATGACTTCATATGAATCTATCAAAATGTCTTCTTTGCAAAGAAAACAACAAATCGGTTAGGGTTTCAAACTTTCCTGCATGGAAGACAAGGACAATGAAGTCATGCCAAATACATGAAGGGAGATATAAGAGACCAAAGGATTCTTACAGAATCGATAAAAAGACTCTATCATCTCAAAATCTAGAATCATCAAAAGGAATATATGAGAAATTCGTGGAGCTATTCTCTATGAGTACTGTAGGAAAAGCAATCTCTCTGAGATCAACTACAAGAACTGGGAGAAGTAATATTTGACTCTAAGATGACTACAATGGTGCTAAATGTTCTGCCGGAAGAATGGGAAAAATTCACTTCAAGTTTATATGGGAAGAAAGAAGCCACACCATTCCACGATTTATGGTCTCCATGTAAAATAAAGGAAACAAGATTGAAATCCAAAGCTAATACCGGATCAAGTGAAGGGAATCAAGCCTTTGTAACCATGTCTAGGAAGAAAAGAAGATTCAGTAATTTTTGTCCATAGAGTAGAAGAATAAATATGGACAAAGCATGATGCTTTGGATGTGATGAACTTGGGCATTGTAATATAAATTGTCCTTAATCTGAAAAGGACAAGAGAAATAGGGAAGAAGTTCATGTCTCTGAAATGAGGGAAGAACATGATGCAAAGAAATCTAAGAAAGAAGAAGCGAGGGATATCCACTATGATTGAGATCAATTTCTCCTTTAAGTGATTTTTGTTGGTTGTATGATAGAAATCAGTGTAGCATCCTGGTCAAAGCATGGTAGGAGCTCCTGGTGGAATAGCTCTGGGAAAACATCTCTGATAACATTACTAATGGAAGATAGTCATCAAGATCAAGGGTCATCATGGAAACATAATTTTAGGATATGATGACATACTTATGGAGCAATTCAAGGTAATGAAGCTCTTCATTCTAGAAAAACTGCTACAAGATGACTCAAGGAAAAAGGTATGAGGTATATATATATTTATATGCCAACTCTGGATACTGTGAAGTCATGTCATATGGTTGCAGGTAATGGAATTCTGTGTTTAGAAGTATGATCTATGGAGGAGTATCTCTTGGTGAACTGACAAAGGAAATCAACATAATATATCCTCAAGGAATATGAGGTGGTTATATATGAACGAGAAACTGGAAAATTTTCAAGTTCGTGGGAATGAAGAATCTGCAAAAAGGAAGAGATCATGAAATGCAACCATGTCAAGAGGAAGTTATCATCCGAAAGCCAAGAAGATATGACTAGGAGATCTCCTAGGAGGATATGTAGAATATGACAGAAGTCTGGTAAAGAAGAAGACCCTTGACAAAACAGATCATTAGGAGATGTGTCAATCTGAATAAAAAATGTTGATGCCTACAAGAAGATGTCATGGTGAAATATCATCACTGAGGTAACTTTTGTTTTAAAATTTCATATGTATATGTTTATCTGGATGAATTTGTGCAGGGATTTTAATCATGAGAAAGGATGTATGATCCTAGGAGATGATTCAAAGGAAAGTAGCATGGAATAACGGTGGCCTAGATGAGAAATACTGATGAATCACTTTCTAATAGTGGACATGAATCGTGACTGAAAGTTATTGATGATCTATGTCCTATGAAGCCAAAATATCAAGATTCCTCAATATCGAAATTCATGACATTGAGGGGAAGAATTCTTCATGAGCATCCAAATGTCTCACCATTTTTGCTGCAGGTCCCTAGTTGAGAGGGAGCCTAGGGGTAAGTTTCTTACATGGAAGAAACTTGTAGTATGTCCTTCCTGAGTTAAGAAGGGAGTGGTATATATGATTCTCTAATACATGTGTTATGCACTAGACCAGGACTAACAGCCGTAAGTCTTAGTGAAGGCCATGTGGAGATAATGGATAGACACATCATTTTGGTCTTCACCTGGAAGAAAAAATGGAGGATTGGGAAATCATCTGGCATTCGATACTCTTTGAGAATGAGATAGGTCATTCAAGATAATATTAGTCAAGGAACGATATTCTTTGAGGGCTAGCTACCCAATAGAAGAATAGTCCAAGAAGGTCATACTCTAGGAACACCTGGGTGGGGTATGTACCTTGGAGAGACAATGACTATGGTGTCTATAAGTCATGTGACTCGCCAGCATTGTAACCCATTGTCTCGGTGAGAAATGGGGCTGTTAGTCAAGGCCTTGCATTGGGACAATGCTGGTTGATATGATGCTATACAAATGCGATTACCAATCCGATTCTTCTTATGAGATTCTTTAGTTTGAAAGTGACCATGTACCTGTATGAATACCTCCCTAGTTAAGAGGGAGTGTTGAAAAGTGTAACTAGGTTGGTCTTCATATTTATGAATTTATGTAAGTAGAAGACAAAGATAATAAAATGTATTTTGTACTTGCTTCATGGGTTTCATGAGCAAGAGTTTATTATAGGTTAGTAGACTTATTCCTGATTTCTATCTAGGTTTTTTTCTTCTAGATACAAATGTGATATGTGTCATATGTATATGAAGCATCTAGTATAAGTAATGTTCCAACACCTAGTCCTTGAAACCGTGCATGAATGGTCTCATTCATCCCTCCAACATGCTGCAAGTTAAACTATATTACGATGTGTTAAAGTCAGCCTTGAATCAACTGATAAGTCAGCCTACAAGCATAATTGGTGGCCGACCTAGAGACAATGAGACTGTCTATATATATACCATTGTTTTGCATATAAGTGAAACAGATTTGCAATCACCTCTGAAGCAAATGCAAATCATAGGAAGAAGTGTAATGCATATTATAAGAAGAAGTGTAGTGCGGATGTTTGAAGGGTTCAAGAATGATCAATAACCATGCAAATCTGAATGTCATAAGGGCGGCAACTTACTGAAGTTAAAATGCATATCACCTTGAAGCGAAGGTGTAGATCACTCTGAAACAACTACAAGTATAAGTGTGGATTTCCTGAAAGAAGATATGTGGATATTTCTGTGAGTCTTACAATATATATTGTGAACTATTACATGAAGGAAATTGCAGATATGGTTTTGGGTTCCTGTAGCTAGTCGAAAAGTGCAGTAAATTTGCGGACATTTTTGACTGATATTAAAGATATAAGATTGAGGATCCAACGAAAAGACTTATAGATTAGGTCTGGAGAAATGTGCAGATACTATGATATGAATTACTGAAGTCTTATGTGGTGTATATCTGCATAGAAAGTAAGTAGATGAAAGGATGGTAAATCATATATTTACCTTTCTATTCTCAGCATTCAAAAGAAAGTGATATATATATGAAGTAAGAAGCAGTGTCTTGATAAGAAAATACTAAACCAAGGAAAATAGAAGTAGAGGCTGAGTTCTCTAAATGTTGAAGCAGATCAGTGTAAGACGGTGCAAAAATAAAGGATCAACATTGTAAGCAGTCAAAGAAGCAATGATAAGGTCTTGGAAGCATTTATAGGTCAAGGTTCTAAGTCCTTGTCATGGTACCTGTCATTTGAAGATCTATAAGAAGAATTTCTTGTGGGTGTTCCTCTCCAAGAGGGAGAGGTTTTTCCCTGGCTCTAGGAGCCTAACTTTGTGTCTTTTGTATTTTGGTAATTGACTTGATGAAAGACTAAATAAGCTAAGAAAGATTAGACATAAGTAACTTAAGTAAGCTCACAAGTAATTATTAAGAAGAAAATTTTGAATTAATCTCTAACCCTCCAAATTCTTAACAAGAAAGACTAGAGGTTCTTAAAATTTTGTGAGTTCAAAGCACTGGTTGAGAAATACGCAGGTAGGAAAGTGAAGGTTCTCAAGAGCGAAAACGGTGGAGAATATGTGTCGAATGAATTAAAGAACTTCTGTGCATTAGAAGGCATTCAACGAGAGTTAATAGAACCCCATAACCCAAAAACAAACGGGCTGTAGAAAGGAAGAACATAATAATTGTGGGAGTTACATGAGCGATGTTACATGATCAAGGCCTACCATTGCATATGTGGGTTGAAGCATGAAACACAACTGTATATGTGCAAAACATGAGTCCTCGTCGGATTCTCGGGATGAGTACACTAGAGGAAGCTTTTCAGGTAAGAAACCATATGTGGTGCCCTTTAGAATATTTGGTTCATCAGTTTACTATCATGTTTCCAAGGATGCACGAAAAAATCTAGAACCAACATCTGAGTTGGGCATATTTGTGGGATAAAATGATACAACTCACAACTATTTGGCGTACCTTCCATCTCATAGGATGACAGTGGTTCGTAGAGATGTGGAATTTGATGAAGGGAAGGCCATTCAAATTTCCCTTGAGAGGGACTGCAGTTGCATGCGTATGAGGATATTTTAGCTCCAAAAGAAGAACCTAAATATGTGGAGCAACCACAAGGAGAGGAACAGAGAGTGGAAGAACCCACTCATTCAGAGACATCCAAAGATGGAAGGAAGTGGACCAGAGAGGATGACATGTTGATGCATGATGCTAGAGAGAATGTGGGAGCACCCACATCACAACACAAGTAGAGAAGGTCCCCAAATCGGTACACTGGCTAAATGGCTCTTATGAGCGAGAGTGTAGAGACCAAGCCATCCTCATTTGAGGAAGCAGTGCATCAACCAATATGGGTTGATTCCATGGTAGAGGAGTATGACTCCATTATCAGGAAAAATTCATGGGAATTTATCCCAAGACCGGAGGACAAGTTAGTTAGAAGATCCATGTGGATCTACAAGGTGAAGCAAGCAATAGATGGGAGTGTCGAGAAACACAAGGTGAGATTTGTGGCCAAGGTGTTCTCTTAGGTGGAGGGAATATCTTAAGAGGATACCTTTACTCTAGTATCAAGGTAATCTTAAATCATATATATTCTATCACTTTCAACGGATATGAGATGGAAAATACATAAGATATATGTAAATACATATTTCTTCAATGGAGTGATTGATGAAGAGATGTACATTTGTTGATTTTTGTAGAATCAGACGTGCTCTAGCCTCAAGATTTTGTAGAGAGGCTAAGACACATGCATTCCACGATACCCAAAAAGCGTTTTGGGAAATTCCACCCGAAAAGGATTTAATTAAAACAATTAATAATTTTTAATGTATTCCTAATTCTAAACTTAGGAAATGTGATTAATTAAAGTGTATTAATTATATCAGGTGTGAATCTTCTAGATAAAGACACAGATCAACTCCCAGTTAATCTTAGCCTTTTATTATGTTTTAATCTTGGCCATTGATATGTCAACAAGAGATTATAAGAAGGAGCTTGATGGGAATTTGGAAATACACTGAATTGATCTAGAGTTTGAAATTTCTTGGGCGTGGTTTGCTGAGAAATTCAAGCTCGAGATATGAGTAGTGAGGGTCAAAGATAATGTCTAGAGAGGAGAATTTTTTTCTCAACCGGAGGAACATCAGTCAAAGAGAGGTAGAGGTGATCTAACTGTTGAACCCTTAGTTAAACTGAGAGGGGGGGGGGGTGAATCAGTTTAATACATTCATGAACTTTTAAAAATTTCCTTTAAACTTATTTACACCTCCATTTCATGATCAACTTATTATATAATGAAACCACAATCTTAATAAGTGAGCAAGAAGTATTAAGAAGATTTAAATACAAAATATCAACACATAATCATCATACATATGGACAACAGATATAAGTGGAAACCCATAAGGGAGAAAACCACATCTTATTATTGTTGTGATGCAAAGGCAAGCTCCAACTCCCTCTCACCACTGATTTTCTGTAGGATCCAACCTACATGAGGCTACTACCTCAATTCTGCAAGCTACAACGTGCAAGGAAGCTCCAACTCCCATCTGTTTTCTGCAGGCTACAACCCACAGGAGGTTCCTACCTCAACCAGCTACAACTGGACATCTATCAAGCTACAACTTGAAACAAAAGCACCAACTCCCTCACACTACAATAAAATCATATGCTGATTTACTTGGATATTAGCTCTGTTTTTCTCCTTCTTCACTGCTGTCCTTCCAACCTTCATATCTGCTTTAAATCATCTCTGGATCTTCACAACTTCTCTATCTTCTCCTTCTTCTTCTTCCACTCTCTAACATCTTTATACACATGAAAATAACATCATTTATAGAGATCACCCCATATCTGTTTGCATTCCATATGGGAATATGAAATGAATAGGTATGACTCTTTGCCTTCCACCTTCTCATTTTCTCGCTCAGCACATTTAGGATGTTACAATACTATGTACTCATTTCAGTATGACATTGGAGTTTTGCTTTGCCTATGGAGACTTGCCTTTAGATCACATACAATAAAAATAATTAATTCATTTACATTTACAGTTACAACAAATATATTTCACCCAACCCTTTCATCTCTTTGCTCATTGTGCATTTGTCTTTTCTGTTGATGTCAGAGTCGTTTCAGTTCCTGCTATAAAAATCAACACAGTCCTGCATAACTGTCATTTTGGCCTGACTCGACCCAGCTGTTGTGTTTCCAACAGTGCCACCATATTCTCCTACCCAAGTCCTTCTACCGCGTGTAGCATTTTCTTCATAAGCCGTCGTTACCGCATCAACCACTATTCTGCACCAGTGTCAGGTCTTATTGGAGTCTATTCTTGCGTTCAGGCTTTCCTTTTTGTTTTACGTTATAATCCTCCTTTGCTCTCTGATACAATTTAACAAAGGGAAATTCCATACTCCCAGAATTGAAATGCTTTAGGCTTCAGCGTTGACCTGCATTGCATCCACTTCATTATCGCACTTCACACTTCGACGTTCCAACGTGATTCTTGAGTGCTTATCCTCTTGAGCTTGCGAATTGTGATATCCGATTGGGTCCCACAACCAGACTTCAATTCCTTTAGATTTTAGCTTTGAACTACATTGCGTCTGCTCCTCATATCGCATCTCAGAATTCTTGGTGGTTCTGCATTATATTCACCGCTTCCAGCTATGATGCGATTTATTCACAAAAAGGCTTGATTCTAGATTTGAAATCCTTTGCAATTTAACTCTGAAACTACATCGCATCCACCTCTTATTGCAGGTCGCAAGCTTTAGCTCATAGAAATAACAAGGTTTCTCTTATCAAATGCGATATGCAATCACATCGCATCACAAACAACTTACCATGTGAACTATTAAGTAAAGACCATAAACTCTGCGGTATGCGCTCATGTGCAATGCTGACACGTGGTCTCCCCTTGTCGCATCGCACATTCCAGTATTTACTGCATCGCAAACAATATAAAATTCCTCACGATATATTTGAAGTAACCTCCTATTTCTTGCGCTATGCGATGTTGCGCAGGGTCGAAACGTGTCCCTCCATTTCACATCGCAAAAAATTTAACTTAACTTGCGGTCGCATTCCTGTTATCCCTTAAGCGTTGCAATGTGCGATATGTGGGCGAGGTCCACATCATCATGCCACGTTACCCTGCCATGTCACTGCCACGTCACATTGCCACGTCATCATAAATTCTTGTGATCTGTGGGGTCGGGGCCACATCATCTGCCACATCATCTTTACGTCATCTTCCATACTTCGCAGTTCACAACTTATCACCGTTTAACTTAGTGGTTAACTCTATTTCGTGTGATTTTCACTGTTGATCTCCGCCATTGATATTCGAAAGATCCAACGGCCATCACGTTATCACGTGCCAACTAACCCAAAGGATAATGTATTTGAACCTACGCGAAATAGGTGGTTTTAGTATGCCACGTGTTGCCTTCTTAACGCTATCGCGTTCATTTCAACCTTTACCGCTTATCTTTTAAAAGCGGTGTGATAAAACCTTGATGGTTTTCTAAACCACCTTCACTGTTCTATCTTCGCGGTTGACTCATGGTTCCGCTTTCAACTCTTCAATGCGCTTCTCCTGTCATAGTCTATTTTCTGTTTGTTTTACACTGTCCCACTCTGTAACTCTGACTCTTGCTGCTCTCGGCTTCTTTGCTTCCTCTTTGATATCTCTGCTTCATTCGTTGCCTCTGCTATCTCTGCTGCATTTGCTACCTCTACGGTATCCGTTGCCTCTCTTCCTTCTCTGCTTCATTTGTTTCCTCTGAAGTCTCTGTGTCCTTCATGCTCCTATGCCTCTTTGCTGCTTCTCTCTGCTCCTTTGCCTCTTTGATAATTCTGGTGTAACTCCTTTCTGATCCTTTTCCATCAATGACAATATTTCCAACACTAACCAAGCCAATGCTGAAGGAAGGATGGATAACACAGCGACTGCACAGGGCTCACGCAGAAGTAGCCAAAGTCATCGAAGGGTTTCCAGAATTTTTCTTGTAGATCAGTTTCGAAGGTCGGGATCCGGAAAGTGACACTGGGAGGCTATTCCTTAGGGTCCATAGAGGAAAAAAAACTTGGTTGGGGCTGAACACTGAGCCTGGAAGGGGGTGACGCAGAGGCTGGAAATTCTAGCGCTAGGACTGTGCAGAGGAACCGCGATACCTCCCCAGGGTAGGGTTTTCTTCTTTCAAATCAGCCAGGAACTCAGTGATTGAGTGAGGTAAATCCTCATAAATTCTTCTACCAGTATTTATCTCTGTAATTGAATAACACTAGGGTTATTCTGAGATGTATTCAGACATTAATACTGCTTAATAATAAAACCCTTTGATTTGTTGCAAAGGTTTTCCTGCATTGGGTTTTTCCGGGGACTCAGTCCAAAATAAAGATGTCATATGTGTGATTTATTTCCTTATTTAGTTTCCTTGTTTCAAAATCATGAGTATTATAGTGTAGGCTGCTTCAGTATTTCATGTGTGATCCAGAAATAATTGTGTAAAGTAAATTAGATAATAGAATAAGTAATTCAGTTGGTTGTAGTAGGATTCCATAGATTGCTCAGACCTAGGAATTTTCACACGGTTTCAGAGCATTGATGTGAAACAGGAAGAAAAAATCTAAATTCTGAAGTGAAGGCCATTTTTGTTGCAGTGCAACAGAACGTATCCATTGAAGGATTGCACAATTCTAGCCAAGAGGGCTAATATTTTTGTGGTAGTCTCTATTTGAGTGAGTCGAAAGAAAGAAAGGGCTTCCAGATCAAGATCTTACTGTGGTAGAGGGAGCAGTGCAGAGCCTCCACGCAGAAGACAGAGGGACGCAATTTTCTAAAGCTATTGTTGGGAAAAATAACGTCAGAAGGAGTCAAGAGCACATATCGAGGGAATTCTTCCTCAGTGATTTCCTAGCCAAGGAAGTCAACATTTCTCAGTTGTTGAGCAGTGAGGAGAAAAATAACTTACAAATCCATTAGGGAGTACGTAAGCCTACCAGGAGCTGCGCAGTAAGGAGGAGGAGGGAGCAGATTCGATAGATTTCAGCTGAGATAACATCTCACGGTCTTCATGATTAGGATCGGTTGGAGGGCTCATCCAACTTCATGATCTTGAAGGAACAAGCTAAGTTCCTTATGGATGAATATGATTTGAAGGTGTTCGTGGAGAACATGGTAGTTGTTCCTACGAATGCTGATCAACTCAAGAAGTACAAGGCAGAAATGCCCAAGGAAAATAGGGTTCTCCTTGATGGTGTCAAGGATCACGTCATATCACATGTGGCTGGAAAGGATACTGCCAGAGAGATGTGGGTAGCTTTCCATGACCTGGGTCTTCCGAGCAGTAAAAGTTGTACTTAGAGCAGAAGTTCCGTATGATTCAGTTGCGGAAATGGGAGCGCGTGGCTTCATACCTCATGCGGTTTTAGGAGGTTCGAGATAAACTGTCAGTAGTAGGTGCTACACCTATAGCTACAACATGGTACAGATGGCCCTTAACAGTGTCACGAAGGAGTGGCAAGTGTTTTTCCAGAGCATGCTACGCTAGGAAACATTACCTAGTTTGGAGTAGTTCTGGTCAACTTTTCCGGAAGAAGAGCTGAGGAGAGACCTACTCAAGTGAAAAATTTATGGCAGTAGTGGAAGTGGATCGAAATCCATGGAGGAAGAGGAGAACGCAACACTTGAATTGAAGGGACAACAGTCACAACAGAAACCGAAGCGTGATATTTCGAAGGTCAAGTGCTTCAGATGTGGCAAGATGGGCCACTATGCATCTCAGTGTCCTCTGAAGAAGAAGGAAAAAGATGAGAAGCATTATCCGAAGGTTGCAACTGCAAAGATCGAGCAGGATGAGTTTTCTATGAGTTATCATTCTTCTAGTGATAAGAAGAGGGGCGAAATTGAGTTGTAGTTCACTTTGAACTTTAGTTGGGCAGGATCCTTGAGGAGCCCACCTCATGGATTATTACCTTGCTACGAGAGCCCATTATTAGCAGTAGTGGGATGGAGCAGTATTCAGATGAAGCCGAGGAGTGATGGAGATGACAGTGCAGTCGATAGCAACATTTATTTTTGGAGTAATGCAGAGCAGAGGCAGCAACAACGCAGTGCACAATGGTGCAGCACAATGCTGATTAGTGCAGAGCAAAAACAACACAGTGCATCAGAAGGAAAACATAGTAATTATCAGTAGTCAGAGTCTATAACACTGAGGTGAATCCACTGAACACTTGTTCAGTTTTAGGTGAGTTCAGCTGCTTCTCTCAGCAGTTGAGTTGTAGTGCAGATGAAATGTTAGCAACATAGGAGATGCAACTCTTGAGAGGGATCTGTAGTACAGATGCATCAGTGGCAGTGATAGTGTCATGGGCAGAAGCATATTTGCAGAAATAGCGTATATTTTGATGGACTTTAGGAGCGCAAAGGATGCTTTAGGGTCAGAGCAATATTCAGTAGGCATAATTGCTAGAGCACTTTTCTCGTTAAGAGGGAGTGTTGATTTTTGTAGCATCGGATGTGCTCTAGCCTCAAGATTTTGCGGAGAGGCTACGACACATTCATTCCACAATACCAAAAAAGAGTTTCTAGAAATTCCACTCGGAAAGGATTTAATTGAAATAATTAATCATTTTTAATGTATTCCTAAGTATAAAGTTAGGAAATATGATTAATTAAAGTGTACTAATCAGATCGGGTGTGAATATTCTAGATAAAGACACAGATCAACTCCCAATTAATCTTAGCCTTTGATTATGTTTTAATCTTGGTCGTTGATATGTCAACAAGAGTTTATAAGAAGGAGCTTCATGGGCATTTGCAAATACACCAAATTGATCTAGAGTTTGAAATTTCTGGGGTGCGGTTTGCTGAGAAATTCGAGCTAGATATATGAACAGTGAGGGGCAGAGATAGAATCCAGAGAGGAGGAGATTTTTTCTCAGCCGGAGGAGCATCAGTTAGAGCGATTCATAGGTGATCTAACTGAGCCAGCTCTGAAGTAAGGAGGGCTTAATGCAGTGATTGCATAGGGCTCACACAGAAGCAACACAGAGGTAGAGGAGGATTTCCATAATTTTTCTCGTAGATTAGTTTTGGAGGCCGAGATCTGGAAAGTGACACTGGGAGGCTGTTACTCAGGGTCCACATAGGAAAAAAAAATTACTTGGGGCTGAACGTTGAGCCTGGAAGGGGGTGACACAGAGGTTGGAAGTTCCAATGCTAGGAGTGCACAAAGGCAACACAATGCCTCCCTAGGGTAGGGTTTTCTTCATCCGGATCAGCCGGGAACTCAGTGATTGAGTGCGGTAAATCCTCACAAATTATTTTTCCTATATTTCTCTCTATAACTAAATAACCCTAAGTGTATTCAGACATTTCTATTTCTTAATAATAAAACCATCAGATCCGCTGCACCGATTTTTCCGCATTGGGTTTTCCTGGAGACTTAGTCCAAAATAAAGGTGTCATATGTGTGATTGATTTCCTTGTTTTAGAATCATGAGTATTATAGTGTAGGATGCTTCAATGATTGCTTCAATATTTCATGTGTGATTCATAAATAATTGTGTAAATTAAATTACATAATAGAAGAAGTAATTTAGTTGGTTGCAGTAGGATTCCTTAGATTGTTCAGATCTAGGAATTTTCACAACATTGACCAACCGGAACGATTTGAGACCTTTGAGAGAGAGTCACATGTGTGTAGACTCAAGCGAGCATTTTATGGATTGAAAAAAACACCCCGTGCTAGGTACACCAAGATAGACATCTATTTCACTGGGTTGGGCTTCACCAAAAGTGAAGCAGATGCGAACCTTCACCATATTGTGGTTGAAGGTAAATTATTGATTATATTATATGTTGATCATTTAATTCTAACAGGTGATGAGAAGATGATAAAATATTTCAAAAAATATCTGGCAAGAGAATTTGAGATGAAAGACACAAGGTTCTTGCATTATTTTCTTGGTTTGGAAATTTGGCAAAGAGATGGGGAACTGTTTGCCTCTTAGGAAAATTATGCCAACAAGATACTGAATAAGTTTCACATGGGGAGAAACAAACCCATAGAGACTCCTATAGAAAGGAATTGGAGGAAGGAAGATGCTACTTCGGGCGAAGTGGTAGAAGCTACCATTTATAGGAAGCTTGTGGTTCACTTATGTACTTGGTGAATACATGACTAGGCATGTGTTATGCGGTTAAACAAATTAGCCAAGAAATGGTTAAGCCAACCAATATCTATTGGAAGACAACCAAACATGTGTTGAAATACCTTAGAGGCACCACTCAGTTTGGTATTTGGTACAAGAAGATAGAGGGAGTGAAGCTTCAAGTCTTCACATATGCAGATTGGGTATGCAGTCCATCCGTCAAATTAGGCAGAATCTTCAGTATTGGGTCACCAACAATTTCTTGGTACAATAGGAAGCAAAGATCAGTTGCACTAAGTTCAGCAGAAGCAAAGTACATGGATTCTAGTCAAGCAACTTGTGAGGCTATCTGGATGAGAAATATCCTTGCTGGGTTCTTTGGTCAACAGATGGATCCTATTGTGACAACTAGAGTTGCATCAAACTCTCAGTTAATACATTTTTTCATGATATGTCTAAGCATATCGACATCACATATCGCCATCTCATATATTGTGTGCAGAGGTGGATCATGATGTTAGAGTACATCCCTACAGAGGAACATGATGCAGACATCTTGATAAAGGCACTGTTAAGAGGAAAGTTTGAGTTACAAAATAATAAAAAATTATAAAGTATGGATGTTATTTTCTTTCTACTGACCAAAAAAAGGTATTAATTCATGATCTCTGTTGTGGCTCATTGGCATTTACCCTTGAAATATTTTTCAAAACACCAAAAAATCATATATGATAGAAAATGTAAAATTTTGTGTGTCATAGAAGAATTTTGATTTATATATTGGTACATTAACATTACGTGATGAGATGTGAAGGTGGGTCGAGTCGGGCTCATTCACGTGCACAATAGTTCAAGAGTCGGACCGATGGGCATGCTCAGAACATTGCACACTGAACAGGGTTGAGTCGGGCTCATTCACAAGCTCAAGAGGGACCAGCATGATAGAACATCGGATAAGCTCAAGAGGGTTACAATGTGGAGCAAACAAACTAATTTCCCAAAGGCGAAGAAAGGGCACATTTCCCTTTAAAACTTAAGAGTTTTGGAGGAGGCACAAAGGGAAAAACGGATGGTCAGGATCAAAGCGCAGAATAGGAGCGGAGAGATAGACAACGGAGATTAAATCGCAAATCACGTTTCACAAGTTTTAAAAGATAAAGACTAAGGAAAAGTTAAAGACGACGAAATGCGAAGTGCGATGTTGGAACGGACGAGATGCGGTTCCAATATGAAATCTAAAGGATTTCAAGTCTGGGTTTATGTGGTTATGTGCCATTTTATGAAGAAATAGGCAAAACGTGGTAGAAAAACTCGGGTAAGTGACCCGATGTAGATCATAGGAGAAGAGGCAGAGTCGGCTAGTAGGTGATATGATTGACAACATTTGAAGCACAGAGGCATAGGAAGAGTCAGGCAGACGAGCGTATAGCGGCCCTATTGGGAGCATGACAGCTGGGTCAAGTTGGGCACTGAGGCATCGTTACCGAGCTATGCAACCGTTGCATCATAACTAGAAAGGACACCTCGACACTTCGGGAGGACGCATCAACAACATCACATTCAGCAAAATGAAAAATATTTCCAGTTTTAATTTGTTTTCTCAAATATGATTGCAGAAGTAATCTTAATAGTTTAGGTAGTCGAATAGTTTCAAGAAGTTTAGGAGTTACGAACCATTGTGATGTATTTAAGTAGATAGAAATAAAGAAAAGTGGTTCCGAGTTTTGGACCTCTGGAGGATTGTTAATTTGGTACTGATTTTTCTAAGAAATAAATGAAAGAAGATCAAGTTTCCTGCAACTATTGATGTTGATATGTATTTCCAGTTTCTCTCTGTGTTTATTCCTCTTTGAATGAAGTGAAGTAATGTAGCAGCTGGCCTCTTAATTACATATGTGAGTAAGAGTTAAACAACCTTAATTTGCGCTCCTTCACCTCATCTCTTCTTTCTTCACAAAATCCTGATGAAACTTAAAGTAATAGATTCTATGTTTGCAACATATTATTTCAAGTTTCCTCTCTCTCCATGAATTCCCTTTGAAACTTAAAAGTGATAGATTCTGCTTCTCAACCTATCACTTCAAGTTTCCTTTACAATTCTTCTTTTCATTTCATTCAGATATCAACAATTTATGGCATTGTGAAGGCTTTCATTATATCAGATTATTGAGTGTATTAAATAATTAGATTCCAAAGGTGTTAAGCAGAGGCCTTTTGATATTATAATTGTGACATACATTTACAAAATGTCTCGAGCACTGATTCCTTAGCACAACCAAGGGATTGTTTCTTGAGATACAACATTTTCTGGCGCCGTTGCCGGGGACGAAGAAACAAAGGTTATTTTCCCTGTGTTTTTCACATTATTTCCTCTGGTTGTTCAGTGAGGAGGAAATATTCGGCTGTGTTTGTTATTTTCAAAATTATGGCTTTCAAAAGGCCTCACACGAGGTCAGATACCTCACAGCAGATAGTCCATGCTTTGCCAGATCCAGAAAGATCAGTTTCTAAAAAGGCTCAGAAACCTGAAACTCATTTAATACCTAATCCTGCATTTCCTCCTCCCGGCAGTAGTTCTCATAACCCTTTGTTTGAAGATATTTCCAAGGAACTCCCTTTTTGGGAACAAGATACTCCTTCCACACCCATTTATTTTTAAGAACCTCAGTTAGAAGAACATTATTTAGAGTCTGTTTCTTTTACCTCCACTCAAGCTCAACCAAATATAGTTGTTGGTCCCTCTTCTATTGTCCATCAACCTACCCCCATATCAGTTTTGCCTCCACCTTCATTCACTTTCACAACAGGTTCATCAACCTCAACCACCCAAGGAGCGGTTAACCAAGTTGTTAATATGGCAACACCAACTTTCTTAATGGATAGATATGCACCACGAAATCTTCCGCAACCAATGAATTCCATGCCTCAAGAATACCTCAAATTACTTCCTCGTTTCATTGGAGAAGGTGAAGTAACTGCAGAATAACATTTACCCTTGTTTTGCACTTTTGCTGAGAATTTAAATGTAGAACATCTTGATGTTGTGATGAGACTATTTGTGCAGTCTTTAAGTGGAGAGGCTAGGAAATGGTTCAAAGGTTTACCAAATGATTTCCATAAATGACTGGGAAGAGTTAGAAACTCAATTCACTCAAAGATGGGGAGAGAAGAGAGATCATGGTTACTCATTGACAGAGTTTAATGAAATTAAAAGAAAGCCTAATGAAAACATTTCTGAGTTTATAAAAAGATTCAACAAATTGTACAATAGTTTACCTATAGAGATGAAGCCCCCCCTTATGGGAGCAAAGGTAGTTTTTGTTGGGGCTTTTGAAGCTGATTTTAGCTTGACATTGAGAGAGAGAAGAGCCCCTACTCTTGAGTAGATACAGATAGATGCTTTAGAGATTGAAGCTAATATGTCTGCAGTTGGAAAGGAGAAAGTGAAACAAGCAGTCCAAGAGAAGGGTAAGGCAAAAGAAGAATCATCACAAGATCTAAGAATTGAAGATATGACAAAGGTGATACAAAATCTGACAAATAAGCTAGCTAAGATGGAATTGGAAAATAAAAACTCCGAAAGACAATTACAACAAAACCGAGGGGGGTTTAACCCTCAATTCAAAATACATCCCTTGCAAATATTGCAGAGGGAAAGAAGAGATCAAGACCAGGTTCAAGCTCCATTGTATATAGAAGCATCACCCAGAGAGCCAGCAGAAGATGACCAAAGGGCGGTCGAGGATCAGGTATCTGCTATGTATGCAATAGAAGAGGATGAAGAGGAAGATTGCGAGGGAGAATATGCTGAAGCTGAAGTTTCTTTTGATCAAGATGAAATGGATTAATACTGTAGGCAATTCACAAATTTCATGCAAGCTGAGTTACATAAAAAGTATGATTTTAGGTCTAGAAAGAGATCTAGAGTGCAGGATAATGAAGGTGAACAACAAGGTTCCATTCCTCCTCCAATTGCGACTCCACTACAAAAGGACCCTACGAAACAGGTCAGTAATAAGAAACAACCTATAAATTCACTTAATATAACAAATGTGTAGCAGGGTGAATCTTCCCAGAATAAATCAGTTCACACTAATATCTTGGAGAGAGTTGTTCCTATACCCAAACAAGCAGTAAATTCTAGAAAGAGTGAAGAAGAACCTGAAAATAATGTTAAACAAATTCATGCTTTCAATTTGACAAAAGAGTTGGAGAAGATCAAAATTCAGGTGCCTCTTATAGAATTAGCCAAAATACCATCTTACAAGAAACAAATTTCAGAATTTATTAATCTCACACAGGTGGAAGACATAAGTGACACAGTGAACTTACAAGAAGAAAATTTAGTGGTCACCTTTGGTCCTCATGTAGAAGAAATAGATCCCTATGTTCCACCTTCTATATTTCTCTGTTGCTTCATGATTATACTCTACAAAATTGCATGATGGACTCAGGAGCGTCCCATAATCTCATGCCATTGTCTATTATGAAGGAACTTAACTTGTAGATTACCAAACATTATAGGGATCTATATTCATTTGATTCCAAAAGGGTGAAGTGCATTGAGTTAATTAAAGATGTAGCAGTTTCATTGGCACAAATCCCAACAAAGAGTATAGTCATGGATGTAGTGGTTGCTGACATCCCAGCCAGGTTTGGAATGCTCCTGTTAAGATCTTGGGGAGAAAAGTTGGGAGGTGTACTAAAATTAGATTTCACTTATGCTATCATTCTGATTTTTAATGGGGAAGAAAGGAGGTTGTACAGGGAAACAAGGTTTGTGAAGACTACCTCCAAGAAATATGCAAGAAATTCCCCAATTTATAGTCAAGAAACATAAGACCTTTCTTGTTTCATGCTGCATGAATATGCAGAATTTTCTGAAGACACAAGGAAGCAACTCTCTTCAGCAGTTGTAAATAATGAGTTGCACTCAAGAAAGATTTGGAAGTGCTACTTTGATGGTGCCTACTCCAAGGAGGGCACAGGTGCCAGATTCTTGTTGATATCACCATAAGGTAACCTCATGCCTTTCTCTTTTAAACTAGAATTTGATTCAACAAACAATGTTTCTTAGTATGAGGCCTTGATCTCAAGCCTTCAAGTTTCTAAACAGATGGGAGTTCAATGTATTTCAATTTTTGGTGACTCTGAATTGATAATAAGGCAGATTAAAAATCGTTGTTAAACCAAGCATCCGAGATTGAGATCATATAGGAATGAAGTGTGGGATCTGGTAGAAAACTATTTTTAAGCATTCAATCTTCAGTATATTCCAAGGGAGGAGAATAGATTAGCTGATTATTTAGTAGTTGCAACCAGCACCTTCAAACCTCCAATAAATCAAAGGTTAAGGTATGAGATTGAAATTAGGCATAGACCTTCTATCCTTGATAATGTAAAACATTGGTAGGTGTTTGATGATGATGAACAGATAAGTCAGTTCCTGACCATGATTGGAAACTTTGAAGACGTTGAGATACACCAAGAGGAAGAACAAACAGAGTAGAAAGAAGAAATAAGAAACCTTAAGCAGTCAATAGGTGAACAAAGATTATCCAATTGAAAGAAAATGTGCTCCCCAAAGGGTTGGTTACCCTTAAAATATTATTTGATGCTAATGATGTTGCTGTTGATTCAAAGAAAACACATAAAAAAGAAGACATGGAAGATTGTAATTTGGGAACTCAACAGGAACCCAAAATAGTAAAATTGTTCAAAGGTGTTCCCAAAAACTACAAAGAAAGATACATTGATCTTTTTAAGAAATATATGGATGTGTTTGCCTGGTCGTATGAAGACCTGAAAACATATGACAAAAGAATTATTCAAAATAAGATTACATTGAAGCAAGGACTCAAACCACACAGACGGAAGCTCAGATAGATCAATCCATTGTTGTTATCTCCAATCAAAAAAGAAGTGAAGAAACTGTTGCAGGAGAAAATTATAGTCCCTCTCAGATATTCAGATTGGGTTTCTAATATGGTCCCTGTAAGAAAGAAGAATGGAGAGATAATACTGTGTGTAGACTTCAGGAACTTGAACCAAGCATCTCTAAAAGATAATTATCCTTTGCCAAAAATGGATTATGTCTTACAAAAGGTGATAGGAGCTCACAGGTTGTCTATGGTTGACAATTTTCTGTGTATAATTAGGTAGCAGTAGAAAAGGAAGATCAGAAGAAGACTGCTTTCACTACGCCCTGGGGCACCTTCATGTATGCAAGGATGCCATTTGGCCTAATGAACGCAGGTGCAACATTTCAGAGGGCCATGGACATAGCCTTCGTTGGTGACAGGTTTGTAGTTATATATCTGGATGATGTAACTTTTTTCTCAGGGTCAGATGATGAACACTTGGAGCATTTGCAAAAAAAAATTCAAAAAAATTTGGCCTGTCATTAAATCCTAAGAAATCTTTATTTGCCTTAGAAGAAGGTAAATTATTGAGTCACATAGTTTCTAAAAAAGGAGTAAAGATTGACCCAACAAGGGTGGAAGCCATTCAAACTATTCCTTTACCCAGAAGCAAGAAGGATATCCAGAGATTCCTGGGAAAAATAAACTTTCTGAGGAGGTTTGTGCCCAATTATGTTGAGACCGTGAGAAGCATAACAGATATGTTGAAGAAAAATGTAGAAGTGAAATGGGATAAGGAAGCAAGAGATGGATTTGCTAGAATAAAGGAAGCACTGCAGGAAGCCCCAATTTTGATTAGCCCAAACTATCAAAAATCCTTTCAGGTATTCTCATTTTCATCCCCCACTACTATTGTTGTTGTGTTGTTGCAGAAAAATGAAGATAATAAGGAGTAGCCAGTTGCATTTTTCAGAAAATTTCTCAGAGATGTTGAGCTCAAATACAATATTCTGGAGAAACAAGTATATGCTTTGGTCAAAGCACTAAAAGCCTTTAAGACTTATGTGTTGCAGTCCCAAATAAATGCTTATGTTCCTAATTCTGCTGTGAAGGACGTGCTGGTCCAAAGTGATGTTGAAGGAAAAAGGGGGAAGTGGATAGAAAAAATCCAAGAGTATGATTTGGAAATCAAACCCACCAAGCTGGTCAAGGGACAGGGGTTCGAGAAGTTTTTGATAGAGACAAATTTTCAAGCCTTGCGAGTTAATCTATTGGGACCAATGGATGGAGCTGTAAATGAAGAGGGTCAAAGCAAGTTCAAAATAGGTATCCAATACAAATTTTTGTGCTCTGATTGGTATAAAGATATTGTACATTACCCGCGTTTCTTTTCCTATCCAATTTCACTAAATAGAACAAAATATAGAGCTCTCAAGCTCAAGTCTTAGCCATATGCTATCTTAGAATTGAAGCTATAATAGAAAGGTCATGTTGGTATTTTGCTGTTATGTTTGACCGAAGGAGAATCTATTGAAGTCACCAAACAATATCATGAAAGTATGTGTGGAGGACATTATAGCTAGAAGGTCACTGCTCATAAAATTATTAATTCGGGCTTCTATTGGCCAAACCTATTTGCAAATGTTTATAGACTGGTCAGAAGTTGTCAGAAGTGTCAGTTGTTTGCTGAAAAGAAAAAACTTGCTCCATTACCTCTCATCCTAGTGTTTATTGAAGAACCTTTTAGGCAATGGGGATTGGATTTTATTGGAGAGATCAATCCGCCATCAAGCAGACATTTCAAGTGGATTCTGACTGCCACTGATTATTTTACAAAATGGGTTGAAGCAATACCCACTAAGAAGTCGAATGACCAAGTGGGGATGAAGTTTTTGGAGGAAAACATTTTCAGCAGATTCAGATGTCCAATCAAAATTATGACTGATAATGTGCTTAGGTATTCATCTCTACTCGTTTCATTAATTTCTGTCAAACATATAATGTGATTTTATCACATTCCACGGCGTATCATCCCCAAGGGAATGGATTGGCGGAGTCTTCAAATAAGACATTGGTCAGAATTTTGAAGAAAACAATCACCAAGAATCCAAAGGATTAGCATATGATGTCGAAGTTTTCCCTCTGGGCAGTTCGAGTCACTACCAAGATATCTACTAGGAAGTTTCCCTATGAACTGGTTTATGGAACTCAAGCACTATTTCCTACTCAGCTGGCCAAACCAGTGATTTCTTTCCTTCAAGAAGCTCAGGAAGAACCAAATGATCTGGTAAGAAGATTGAACAAAATAATTGAATCAAGTGAAAGCAGAAACAAAGTCAGGGATAACTTGATTACTTTTCAGGAAAAGATGGAGTCTATATTTGACAGAAAATCAAAAGAAGTTCTCTTTCAAGCAGGAGATTTGGTACTAAGATGGGACGCAGATGAGAAGAAAGGGGGAAGCATGGTAAATTTGACCCTCTCTGGTATGGTCCATACAAGATCTATGAGGCAAGGTCAAATAACACATTCATGTTGGAAGATTTAGATGGAGAGACAATACAACTCCCTGTGAAAAGGCAATATCTAAAGCATTATTTCCAACATTAAAAGTCAGCATTCCACCATTGTAAATACCAAATTTCTCATTGTTCATATGTCACCAAGAAATATTTGACTCCATGCCCAATAGATAAGGCACTAATCTGCGATTCTTAGCGCTTCTGTGGAAAAAATCACTATCCCCAGTGGGAGCCAGATGTTGTGGCGCATTTGTGTTTACCTTTGAAATATTTTTCAAAACACCAAAAAAACATATATGATAGAAAATGTAAAAAAATTTGTGTCATAGAAGAATTTTGATTTATATATTGGTACATTAACATTACGTGATGAGATGTGAAGGTGGGTCGATTCGGGCTCATTCACGTGCAGAACAGTTCAAGAGCTGGACCGATGGGCGTGCTCAGAACATTGCACCCCAAACAGGGTCGAGTCAGGCTCATTCGCAAGCTCAGGAGGGACCAACGCGGCAGAACACCGGATAAGATCAAGAGGGTTACAATGTGGAGCAAACAAACTAATTTCCTAAAGGCGGAGAAAGGGCGCATTTCCCTTAAACACTTAAGAGTTTTGGAGGAGGTGGAAAGGGAAAAATGGATGGTCAGGATCAAAGTGCAGAACTGAAGCAGAGAGATAGACGGAGGAGATTAAATCACAAATCATGAATCACAAGTTTTAAAAGATAAACGCTAAGGAAAAGTTAAAGATGACGAAATGCAAAGTGCGATATTGGCACGGACGCGATGTGGTTCCAAGATGAAATCTAAAGGATTTCAAGTCCGGGCTTATGTAGTTATGTGCCATTTTATGAAGAAATAGGAAGAATGCGGCAAAAAAACTTGGGTAAGTGACCCGAAGCAGATCAAAGGAGAAGAAGCAGAGTCGGGTAGTAGGTGATATGATTGACAACGTTTGAAACACAGGGGCATAGGCAGAGTCGGGCTGAAGAGCGTATAGCGGCCCTATTGGGAGCATGACAACTGGGTCAAGTTGGGCACTGAGACATTCTTAAAGAGTTGTGAAGCCGCTGCATCATAACCAGAAAGGACACCTCAGCACCTCGGGAGGACGCATCAGCAACATCAGATTCAACAAAATGAACAATATTTCCAGTTTTAATTTGTTTTCTCAAGTATGATTGCAGAAGTAATCTTAACACTTTAGGTAGTCAAATAGTTTCAAGAAGTTCAAGAGTTGTGAACCACTGTGATGTATTTAAGTAGATAGAAATAAATAAAAGTGGTTCTGAGTTTTGGACCTCTGGAGGATTGTTAATTTGGTATTGAATTTTCTGAGAAATAAATGAAAGAATTTCAAGTTTCTTGCAACTATTGATGTTCATGTGTCTTTCCAATTTCACTCTATGTTTATTCCTCTTTGAATGAAGTAAAGTAATGTAGCAGCCGGTCTCTTAATTACATCTGTGAGTAAGATTTAAACAACCTTAATTTTCACTCCTTCACCTCATCTCTTCTTTCTTCACAAAATCCTGATGAAACTTTAAAGTAATAGATTTTGTTTCTCAGCATATCACTTCAAGTTTCCTTTACAATTATTCTTTTCATTTCATTCAAATATCAACAGTTTATGGCATTGTGAAGGCTTTCATTATATCATATTATTGAGTGTATTAAATAATTAGATTCCAAAGGTGTTAAGCAGAGGCCATTTGATATTATAATTGTGACATACATTTACTAAATGTCTTGAGCACTGATTCCTTACCACAACCAAGGGATTGTTTCTTGAGATACAACAATATCCAAGACCCTTTTTCCAATTTTTTGTAGTAATCAAGGAATATGGATCATGGTTATCAATTTCAATTGAATTTTGAGTTTCCAATTGTAAAAGATTCTTTCTACTTGAAAAAAATGAAAGGAAAGTCCAGTCATCAAGCAATTTGCTTTCATGGTTACACTAGTTTTTTGACTTCACTTGATCAAGAAGCTTGTGGATCAGTTAGAGTGATTAGGTGTGTGAATAAGCTTAACACTTTGAGAATATTTTTTAGCAGTGTGCCAGTTTCTAGCAGTTTGTTTTGGAAGATTAGTATTATTTTTCAACATTTATTTTTTAGTTTGCAATGGGAGTTGTGATTTTCAGTTTGTATGGTGGTTTTGGTTTCAGAGTAGGAATCAATTTGTAGAATGTAGTCTCTTGGTTGGGAGAAACCCATTGGATCAAGAACATGGTCTACGGTGTTCTTTGGCACCTCACAAGGAGGATGCCATCCCCAGTAGGAGCCAGTGTTAACACTATAATTTTCGTGCCATTTATGATTGAATTCCCTCATTTTGTATTGTTTTGGAATTAATTTTTGTGCATGGAGGTTCAAACAAGGTTTTAATAATTTAAACATCATCATCTAGCTATTTTCCTCGGTCAAAGACCTATGCACCTAGTCGAAACTACGAAGGTGAAAATGTGTTGCGTTTTTACTATAAGTTATGTTTTTGAAGGATGGAAGGTTTGCAGTATGAAAAAAGGATATTGAAAGGGTAGTTTATGATGTCCAGGTTATATTTCACCTATATTACTCATTCAAAAGCCTAGAGAGTGGTCAAGAATAGGAAAACCATCAAATCAATGTGCTTTTGTTGTTGCGTTTTTGTTGAAGAAGGGAGTAGCGTAGTGAATGCGCTCCGCTTCCACACAGTCAAAGATTTGACCATAAAATCCATGTCTAAACTTATGTAATTGAATTTTATGGTCATGGTAAATGTCCTGAGGTGTTTGGGGGCTTCAAAACGCATTTTTATGCATTGTATTCAATGTAATATGTTTAAAAATTTCCTTAGTCAAAACAGTTTCCTAGTTTATAGAGGGTAGTTCTATATTCGTTGGTGAAGGCAGAAACTGAATATTTTTGAGTGAATTTGGTTCCTAAAGTAAGGAAGTAATTTTTTTTTAATCTATATATGATTTAATTTTGATTAAGCAAAGGGTTGGTCAAGGTTAGATAAAAGAAACAATGTGCATTGTAATTTTCTATTTAAAAAGTTTTTAGTGAATGATGAAGGTCGAAGTCTGTTTTCTTAGGGATTCATGTGTCAATTAATATGGTGATGTTTTCTATTCCATATGTGAGGTTCTCTTGTTACAATCATGATTTAAATTTTATGTATTCATGTATAATTACGCGGAATTTTAGTGATATCCCTGACCCAAGCCTGGAGAGGAAAATGAAGCACTGCGGAAGGCACTTTGGTCTAGGGTTTCATGGTGAGGCGGCAACCGACTGTCTCTGGGACGCTTCGGGGGAGGGTTTCCAACTTTTTTTGGGAAGCAATGGCTACCAATAATTAATGGTGCTGGTGGGGTTTTCACTACTGGAGGTCAATGGAAGGGCGGCGACGGGAAAGGAGACACTCCACCTTCCCTCCTTGCAACCTGGATCCTCTGTCGCCAACACACATTGTTTTTCTTGCTCTGGAGGACTGGCTTGAAGGGGGAGATAAGAGGGTTTTAGGGCCATAGTGAAAATCAAGACCGTGGCCAATAGACTGATACCCACTTTCTCCCGGCTCGTTGATTTTCTGGTTCATGCGCTCAATCGACTTGGGGTTCTTTCGGTACTGTATTCGACAGTGAAAGCGTCCTATGATTATGGCGTGCGAGACGGAGGTATGGGAATCCAGTTCCAGTTGGTGATTGTTTTGTTTCCAGGGGATGCTCTCCCCACACACGATGGTCAAAGTCCCTGGGGCTTGGAGGCTATTAGCGTTTTTTCCCTATTTCTCGACCCCGTTAGGTGTTTTGCCTCCTCATCACTGGCGCGGTGGTCTACGGCTTGCCCTCACTGGGTTTCTTGTTCACAATGGTCATGTATTCTCTAAATATCTTTCATTTATCCCTATATTTTATTGGGTTTTTGTGAATGGGGTTTCTCCGCTAGGGTGCTCGGCTTGGGAGTTGGCCCCCTTATTTTCGCCTTCACTACTGCTTGGAGTAGGGTATGGCCCTCCTCAAGGACATACCTATCTGTTGGCATGCCATCCCCTGTTTTAGGATTGATGTCCTCTAGTTTAGGCCCTTCCCCTATTGGTGCCTTAGGCCATTGTGGGTTCTGCGATTTTAGCTTAAGTAGTACTCTTAGTGGAGGGAAAAATGCCTTGAAACCCCAATACCAAGTTTTCGTTAAAACTATAGAGGGGAAGACCATCACTGCGTAGTCTCTAATCGGAGAATTTGGTATCCGTAGAAACAAAAATCCAAATTTTCTATAGGCATTTCGACGAAAACAAAGCTTGATATTTGCGGGAAAAACACCGGGGAAATACTTGTAACATAATACATTATTCAAAATAAATTCCACTATTTTTACTGAACTTAAGCCTTAGAGGTGGTGCTCCGGGGACAACGACATCTACTAGATCAACAACAACGGGGAAAGGGGCAGGAAAAGGGCTGCCCTATTTCAAATATATCCTGAAGGGGGAAGCCTCCACACAGGGGAAAAAACAAGCTCCAGACCTGTCATTACCAGGGCCATACATTGTAGAAAAAACAAAGAACAATCCAAACTTGACTGTAGAAATACCAGAGGTAACTGGGCCGTTTAATCCACTGCAGTCAAAAGCAGTTATCTGCCACTTTAATGGTTACTGGCCAAAACCTAAGGAGCTGACTGCATGGATACACCAAAACTAGACTAGAAATTGCAACATTTATCTCTGTGCAAAATGTTTTTTTGTGGTTCAATTTGATAGTATAGAGGACTACAGTTTTGCCACTATTGAAGGACCATGGTTATGGGGAAGAGATGGCCTTTTTGTTACCCCATGGTTCCCTGGTTTTGATGCAAAATCAATGGTGGATACTAAAATTCCTGTTTGGGTGAGATTACACAATCTGCCACTCCCTTTCTGGCACCATCAGGTTCTAGAAAACATTGGGAACTCTCTAGGATGGTTCGTAAAGCTGGATCAAGAGAGAATGGACATAGGGATCTTAAAATTTTCACGTATCTACGTGGATATGGATTTAAGCAAAGGCCTGCCAGATTACATTCACATAATACATAAAGACCTCAAATGGTCACAAACACTAGATTTCGAAAACATGGCTTTTAGATGCAGGGTATGCCATCAAACTGGGCACTTAAAAAGACCTGCACACTATCAAAGAAAAAAACAATGAAGAAGCCAAAAAATAAGAAAGGCTGGAAATTTCTGGATGTGCCACTGTCAGATGAGGAGGAAGAAGAAACGAAAGAAAACCAGATAGAAACAGAAACAGAAAATTAGCAAGATTCGCAGGATAATGAAGTAGGAAAGATGGAGGAAAAAAAGGAAAACGTGGAGAATTAATCTTCTACTGTTGTTGAACCTAAACAGGATGAGAATATTAATTATCGAGGTGTGGTGGGCACTAAACGAGCACATGTATATGAAAGTTCTAATTCTAAAAAAGGCATCCAACTCTCATCCAACATGGAGTTGGCTATTATACCCTCTGCTTCTTCACCAGATGGCTGGCAAAAAGTTCAAAAGAAAAAAGAAAAAAAAGACAAGTCCAGTGTTTCTGGCCTTGTGTAATTTAGTTTGTGGTTTAAATAACTGCTTAAGCCTTGTTTTGTATAGGGCGATTCTCTCTTATGGAATGCTACGACATCCACAATGTAACTTTTTGTAATATTTTTTTATAAAAAGTTCGATTTTTTCTTGGGGAAAAAAATAAGTGGAATTTTATTCAAAATTCACTTTTTAAGTGCTCTATTGTGGCTTATTAAAAATTTTAGTGTTTTTCTTCCATTGAGATATATAGAATTCATTTCCAACTAGATTTTTTAGATGTCCTCAATTCCACCTTTCCTCTGCTCACCCCTCTACAACAAACTTGATAAAAAACACTAGAAGTATTTCCTACCTTGCCCCTGTCAAAATACTCCTCATTTCTTCATCTTCTCACTGAAAATCATTAGTTTAATATGTCTCCATGCCCAATGGATTTTCCCTCTCCTTTGCCATCAAACTATTAAATATTATTCCCCTTTGATCTTAACACCTAGCCTAAAAACCTAAGACAATAAGTCATCTACGTGACTAAATATTCAGATAGAGAGAGCCCTCTCTGAAGCTGGAAGGGATATATTCTAGTTTCAAAGTGGTTTGTGGTTACCTTTGGGTTACTCTCCTAATCCTGGATGAAATATGAAGTGCTAACACAATGTATGGGAAAGTTTAAACAATTTTGAAAAAAAGTAAAGGTCGGAGTTCACAACAAAAGCAGTAGAATAAGGTACAAGTTGATTAAATGTCTCCTAATATTTTTAAGTTTCACTGTGTAGGTGACAATAGAGGAAGGCGAGGATATTTGCAAAAAACTAGAGTAAGGAGTGCTCGAAGGGTTCTAGAGAAGAGAACCATGAAGATGCCAAAAGCCTAAACAAAGGAGAAATTTTGGTGAGGTATCGTCTAACAAGGTGGAGACTTATTACTACAGATTCCTGTTGTAGCTTATGAGTTGAATTTGTTACGAGAAGACGATATGCATATGACCAAGAGGTCATAAATTTTCACACCTTGGTCGTTTGATGTAGGTGCATGGAGCACAAAATTTGATGAATATTGGACCAAAAACTTGCTAATGTGATAGGATGGTCACATGGTGATATGAATGGGAAAATTAGTGTTTGTTGTGCTAAATTCCAATTTAGAATATAAACAACGTGATTGAGGATTATGAGTTAAATTGTAAGTTTTAGATGAGTTTTTATGTGTTTCTTGTGAATTTATTGAGAAAATTAACATAAAAAAATATTGAACAACAACATATAAAATACATGAACATCACCATAAACAGTAATACAACAACACATGATGAACGAGTTCACCCTGCCTAGGCTACATCTCCTTGGTCCAACTTCCAATGGCTTGGCCCTCTTCTATTATGCTCAAATGTGTGATTACATATATTTTCAATGCTCAAACAGCTCTGAAACCTGTTCCAATAGCTCTAGAATGCCCAAAAATTCCCATGTAGCCTCTTTCTGCATCGAATTTGATCAAAATCTGAGTAAGTTATGGCCTCCCCAAGTTTTGGCACTAACTGCTCCACAATTTCCTCCAAATCCAGCACTATCCTACAAATTCACTCCCAAATGCACTAACTGAGCACCAAATTGCCTATATTCCAGGCGAATTTGTTGGCACATTAATTTTTCCTCTAATGCCTTAATGTCGAATTTCAAACCATATGTATATGGTTAAATAAAAAATCTGCGCGTTTGGCTAACCTGCGACCTTCAACATGGTGGCCACATATGCTGGTCAATATTTAAATTTTATGGTTATGGTTACTATTGGGGGGGGGGGGCTAGCCTCCCTCCCATGGTCCCGCCCCTAGGCGATGACCAGGGCTAGGGCTAGATCCCTACCCCCACCCCCATTACGCAAACCATGTTGAAACACAACTATATGTCAACCATAATATATTATGAATCAATGGTATGACGCGATGGAAAATTATCTCTGCTCGTTGTTTGGAGGTCATCGGTTCGACCCTCACCCACTCCACTCGGTCCTTGACCCAATTTTGGTGGCCCTCGGGCTGCCACGTGGCGACCCCTGGCTGTGATTGGCCACCCAAACAACCAATCAAAACACGCCATTCGACCCAATAAAAACGTGCCACTTGGCACAATATAATACAACTGAGGAAAACAATCATATTCATAGTCACCCTGCCACGTAGGAATGCCCATTCAACTGTACGGACTACTGAATGGGCTGTCCTACATTTTTTTTTAATTTGCATGCTTGACAAAGTGGATAGAATGTGTTTCTAGGAGCATACGGTGTCGGTTTTCCGCAAAATGAGTTGCACCGGATTTAGAACCACGAGATATACGCGATCATTCAGGTTCCACACCATTTTGACAACTTTCATTTCTGATCATAATTTTTAGCACCTAATCTCTCCTCCCCACTGGAAGCTTTTAGACCCCAAAATATCACTTTTAGTTGTTCAACAGATGAGGGTAAAATTCCCTCACCTTTACAATATTGATCCATTTTGCCTTGCTTGGATTTGTGCCTTTGAGCCCCACACGAAGGTAGTCTACACTCCCTCGTTTTGATGTCCTTATTATTTTGTGAATAATGGTATCTTGTTGAAGATAATCAAGGTATTTTGGAGAAAAATCCTCAATGGAAGGAATCTGAACCCGTTCTCCTTGATATTCAATCAACGGAGGCTCATACAACCTCAATTTCTCAACATTAACAACAGAGTAAATTTTCATGTATGAAGGAAAATCTATATTGAAGGCATTGTCACCAATATTTTCCAAAATTTTGAAAAGACCATAACATATTGGTTTAAGTTTTTAAACTTCCCCTTGAAGCCTCTCTTTTCTAATGTGAAGCCAAACTTATTCACAAACTTGGAACTTGTGATCTA
Source organism: Pinus albicaulis (assembly GCA_034641835.2). Lineage (NCBI taxonomy): Eukaryota > Viridiplantae > Streptophyta > Pinopsida > Pinales > Pinaceae > Pinus > Pinus albicaulis. The sequence goes on along the minus strand of CM076575.1, from coordinate 504,482,253 downwards.
CAAAATTCTTGTCGTGCCTTTCTTTGTACTTGCCTTGGCTCTTTTCAAGATAATCTTGAACTATTTGATGTATCAATTGGATTTGTTCTATGAACTTATTGGCTTTTTCTATGTTGCTATGGCCTTCAATAGAAACATCCTTACAAAAAATGAAATCCAATGGCGATCTAGGAAAGTATCCAAGACATGCCTCGAATGGCGATGTTTGTGTAGAGGAGTGTTTTGCACGGTTGTAAGCATGATGAATGTAGTGCAAGTTTTCATCCCATAACTTAGGATGCTTGCTGCACTATCCTCGAAGAAGATGTATGATTGTCCGATTGACCAACTCGGTTTGAATATCTCTTTGTGGATGAAAGTTTGTACTCTTTTTCAACTTGGTATCCATCAAGTCCCACAAACTTGACAAAAAATCCCCAAAAAATCGAGAATATTGATCACTAACAATGGATGTGGGCAGTCCAAAATGAACCCAAACATGTTGAAAGAATAAGTGAGTTGTTTGTTCAGCTATGATTTTCTTTTTACATGGCATTAATATATACATCTTGCTGAACCTATCCACAAATACATACAAATAATAATGACCTCTTTTTGACAATGGAAGACATCCTACAAAATCCATAGAAAGACTCTCCCATGGATGTGAAGGTATGGGAAGTGGTGTGTACAATCCTAATTTCCTATTGCTAGGCTTACTGACTGCACACAATGAACAAACTTTAATGAAATGTGACACACTTTCAAGAATACAAGGCCAATAACAATACCTCTGAAGACGTGTCACTATTTTGCTTACACTGAAATGTCCAACAATAAGAGAAGTGTGTGCTTCCCTTATGAAATTCACTCTCTCCCCCTGTGGAATAAAAATATTTCCCAAATGATACAACAAGTTATTATGTACATGGTAATCCAATTCCTCTACTTAGTTTCCTTGACTCAAGTTTGCATAAACATATTGAAAGTAATTATCAAATGCATATTGATCAACATAAATTTCATGCAAAATAGAATTATTCTTGAGTAAAGTAGTTGCACTAACAATAGGCATAGAAATAATATCAACAACCTTGTTGTATATTCCTTTCTTATAATTGATGACCAAGCGGAATTTTTGGAGGAAACCCATCCATCAAAAGTGCCTTGATTGCTGCAACTTAGTTTTCGATTGCAAGTATTGCAATGGTTGGTGGTCGGTGTGTATGATGGTTTCCTTCCCCATCAAGTAGTGTTTCCCCTTTTTCACACTTTTAACTAACACATAAATCTCCTTGTCATAATTAGGATATTTGATCAATTCACCATTGAGAGTTTCTGAATGAAATGAAATGGGCTTACCATGTTGCATAAGGACTACGTCCATGGCATAGTCGCTTGCATCAGTTTGAATCTCAAAGGGATGTCTCAAGTCTGGTAGTGCAAGTACTGGGGCTGAACTGATCTTCTCTTTCAAACCATTGAATGCTTTTCACTGCTTGCCTCCCCACTGGAAGACATTTTTCACACTAGTCAATGTAAAGGAGTTGCGATAGAAGAGAAGTTAGCAATAAACTTCCTCCAATATTGGGCTGCTCCCAAAAAGCTTCTTACCTCAGTGACTATCTTGGGCATTGGCCAATTCACAATGACCTCAACCGTAGAGGAGTCTATCTTCAACTCACCTCCTCCAACAATATGCCCAAAATACACCAAATAAGTTTTAACAAACTCACATTTTCATATCTTCAAAAAACTGTTATTTGCTTAAGATATCAAGTACTTTTCTTACATGCATGTCATGTTTATCAAGTGATTTACTAAAAATCAAGATATCATCTAAGTAGACTATGAAAAAATCATCAAGAATGGCCCCAACACATCATCCATCACACACATGAAGGTAGCATGAGCATTACATAAATAAAAAGGCATAACAAGCCATTCAAACAAACCTTGTTTTGTCTTGAATGTTGTCTTCCAAATGTCACCTTCAAAAATTCTAATTTGATGGTATCCACTCCTTAAGTACAACTTAGTAAAATACTTTGCATCTTTCAATTGATCAAATAAATCATCTATTCTAGGAAGTGGATAACAGTTCTTTACCATAATTTTGTTCAATGCATGAAAATATACACACATGCGCCATGTTCCATCCTTATTTGGCACCAAAAAAATAGGTGACCCACATGGCGAAGTACTTGTTCGGATGATCCCTTTGTCTAACAACTCGTGAATTTTATTTTTGATTTCAGCACTCTCCATCACCAACATCCTATACATGCCAATGTTAGGAAGAGGACAATCTTGCTGTAACTGTATTTCATGCTGGATTCCCATCTTGGGAGGTAATCCCTTTGGTTCCTAAAACGTCTCATTATTTTGATTAACCACTTCAATCAAATCAGATTTAAAGTTTGGATCACAACCTTTGAATGCTTCATAATCAACATCATTCTTTGGTTTAATCATAAGAAGCACAAAATTCTTGCTTGAATTCACTAATATTTTCATTTGCCCTGCATTAACTAATGAAATATTTAGTTTCTTGCGATGAGCTCTCACAATATACTCCACGCCATATTTGAACAAGTGGTACCTATTTTCATGGCGATAAATATTTATTTTCTATCATAGAGGTAAGGACTACCCAAAACAATTCCTAAAATATCAAGTGGTACAACAATTCCGATTTATATTTTTATCTGTTCTAATAATAGAATCGTTCAACCATTCTCTCTTATTTTTTTTCCAAATTGACCAATGCAAATCTAATTCAACTTCGTCAACGAAGTTTGCTGTGATTGCAAAACGAAGAATACACTTTCTTGTAACCTGTAAATTTGTGTTCTTGCATATCCAACCCAATGGATATGGTTTGTGATGTCGAAGGTTTCAAGATTAAGTTTATTGACTAAGTCTTCAAATATCAAATTGGCTTGAGACCCACTATCAAATAATGTGTCAATTTTTGTAAGTTTTGAAATAACCCTCACATGAAATAATTCAATCCTTGTTTCTTCATTTGGAGTACTAGTGTGACAATTTGATAAACTAGTGCTAGCAATGGATTCTTTTACTTTCATACCCATCGCTGTAATTTTAGTTTCATCACCCGAATCGGATCCCAAATCCCGTTGAGTGGTTGCAACTATTTTTTGTTTTCCCTTGTTGTTGAATTTCTTGGGCCTCATCTCTGGATGAAGCTTCCAACAATGGTCTTCATCGTGACCCTATTTGGAACAATGTTTGCATGTTATTTTCTCTCCTTCCTTTTTAATCAATGCATTTTTCTTTCCTTTTACTTTGAAACCCTTTCCTTTCTCTCCACCCTTAAATGGCTTCTTTTTACCCTGTTCTGGAATATTTTTCCCTCTTGCCTCAAGGTGAGTGGCTTGCACACAAGCCTCATCTAGACTAGTTGGCTTGAAAATAAGGATATTATTCCTTAGGTAGCTATGTAAACCCCCTATATACTTCAGCAACGTGTCTTGTGATTGCAAATCAAAACCTAACGTAAGAGATCTTCTTCTAAATTCTTGGGTGTAATCTTGCACATTTTGACCCTTAAGTTGCCTAAAGTTCTGACAATTCATGACGGATTTATGCATATATGATAGAGGGTAAAATTTTCTTTTAATTGCAGCAATGAAATTAGACCAAGAGATTGAGATCTTACCATGTTTCTTTATCTCATCTTGTGTCTTGGCTTCCCACCATACTAGTGTTGCACCCTCCAGTCTCAAGGAAGCTAGCTAAATCTTGGTGTCATCGTCTTGAATGCTTTGAATCCTGTAGTATACCTCCAACTGATGAACCCAATTTTCAAGCTTCTCTGCATTCAATTCACCATTATACACAGGTAGCTCAAACTTAATATCAAGTTTTAACAAGGGTTGTTTACCAATTCCTTTTGAGGTATGTTGATGAGTATGAGTAAAGATTGTAGTAGTGGAAGAGGAAGAAGATGAAGGTGAATATGGTGGTGAGGATTATGGTGGAGTAGATGGTGGCTTATCACCATTTCAATTACCTCCTCCTCCTGGAGAACCCTCTCATTTTAGAGGCCTAGAGATTTCACCCTGCAACCTTGTATTCCTCTCTTCATATAGGACTTTCACCATCTCTGTCATGTCAAAGAAAGCCTTCCTAAAAGCCTTCTCATCCTCTATCATGTTATCATTTCCTCCTTCATGAGACATGCTTATTGAATCCTTAGGTACAACAGGAGGTGAATCTTGTGGTGGAGATTGTGGCAACTATGCCTTCCTTCTCCTTGCTCCAACTATAGAACCTACACCCACAAGCTTGCCAATTCCTCTCTTGAGCTTCAACCTTGTAAGCATTTAAACACTTGAAAAAAAATTAAATCCTCCTTTCACATGTAAACCTAGTGCTCTGATACCAAATTTATCTGAATGGGAAAATTAGTGTTAGATATGCTAATTTCCAATTCAGAATATAAACAAAGTGCTTGAGGATTATGAGGTAAATTGCAAGTTTTCCATGAGTTTTTATGTGTTTTTATGTGAATTTATTGAGAAAATTAACATAAAAAAACACTGAACATTAGCATCTAACCGTACATTAACATCACCATAAAAAGTAATACAACATCACATGATGAAGGAATTTACCTCGCCTGGGCTACTGGGCTACGTCTCCTTGGTTAAGCTTCCTGCATTTTAAGAAATTGCACCTTGTGAAACGGTGCGCGATTTCTAGGAGCATATGGTGTCGGTTTTCTGTGATACAATTACACAGTCATTCAGGTTCCACACCATTCTGAAAACTTTCATTTTTGAGCATAATTTTTGAGCACCTAATCACATGGTGATGTTGGGAGAGATTTAAATGTTTTGTAAGAAATTGTAAATATTTACATTAGGAAGTGAGTTTTGTTTTTAGAATAAGTTGGAGGAATTATTTTGTAATGTAAATATATTTTTAGTTTCCCTTATTTTTTGGAGAAGGGGAAATGGTTCATCTAGTGACTCTTGGTTTCCCTTGATATATTTTTTTTTTCAAGAAGGAGTGTTGAGAAGAAGTGCAATGAAGGAAAAATAGAGGAAGAAAGGAGAAGCTCCAATGCGAGGAGAAGAGACAGAGGTCGAGAGGCTTGGGTTACACATGCCCACATTGCATATCTGGACAATTTACTGTATATTTTAATTTGATTAATGTGAAATTTGTTTATATGACTTTGCGTTTGTTAAGTTCTTTGTTTACATATTGTTAATGAAGTTGTTTGTCCTCACTTGTTGAGTCAGTTTATGTTAAGAATCTGAATGTGTTGAGTAGCATAGTGGTTGTAGATGAAATGTATTGATGGTATATTGTTATTGGGCTTATATTTTCATGGATAGTTGAGTACCTATTATTGATATGCTATTGGTGCTAGTATATCCTATGCTGAGTTAATATTGAAAGGAAACTTGAATATTGTGGCCTCAATTGTTTTGTATTCATGCATGATTCTTTTATATTTTGGTTCAAATCCCCATGGGAGAGTGTTCCCTATGTTTTGACGTCGTGGTTGTGCGATATTTATAGCAACTATGTGTTGTTATTGTAGACCATAGCATGATGTTTTGGAAACGTTTTTAAAATACCCCTCTATCTGTTTTCGATTGGAAAAGTGTGTTGGGTCCTTTGTTTTTGGACATAAAATTTTTGGAGTTGTGGAGAGCCGAAAGACAGGTGGCGGAACACAATCAAGGTAGGAAGGGAGCTTGCACGGTTGCGAAAAGCCAGAAGATAGGTGGTAGGGAATAGATAGAGAATGACACAAATGGCAGAGATGGGAGACAAGAAACAAACAATAGAACTCCCAATGATAAATAAGAAATGAAAGGCAGCGAACTGCAAGGGAGAAAATGAGCGCAAAAGAGGCAAGGACTGATAGTGTCAGTCGGTAGGAAAAAATAGGTAGGAAAGAAGTGACTCCGTTGTTAGTTAGTTAGTTAGGTAGTCAGTCCGGGTGAGAGGCGGATAGGAAGTAGAGCCTCAGGAGAGCTCTGGGTGAAGCCTTTTGTATTGAACTAAAGTGTAATAGACTCTGCGAAGCATGTTTATGCTATTTTGATCCAAGTTAATGGAACTGGGTTGTTGTTGTGTTGTATATCATGAATTGGTTGATGATTACTTGATTATGGTGAATGTATGCCTAGTATAAATTTTAATTCAGTAATCTGAACATGTCCTGATGAATGATAGATTACTTCTTGGAGTTGAGAATATATATGTATTCTGTATGCTCATAGTTATTATCTGTGCTAGTAATCTTTCCTCAACATCAATTATCTAGCCTCTAATCTTATTAAGGTCACAATACGCCTCGGGTGAGACTCCCTGCTCCCTTGAGCAGGGTGAAAATGCCGGTTTTGTCCTAGAATACTGTGGAAACCTTTTTTGGCCTCAAACCTTAACCCAGGTCTTGCCCAGAGACCTCCTTTTTCGCCAACAAATGGTTCTGTTGCCGGGACCTGAAAATTTATTTAGAAGCTAGATCATGGTATCGAGGATCTATGAGGAGGAACTATGAAGCTAGTGGTAAAAACACATAGATCAGTTCATATCAAAACAAGCAGAAATTTGGCAGTAGAGGGAAAATACTGTCAAATATCGAGTCCTATTTTCTGAATCTACGAGTGACCTATATTAAATTTTATGGAGATGGATTGCGTAGAGTTTGTCACAATTGGACGCACACAGATCTAGTAGCACTGCATTGGCTAGATATAGATTTAACCCGAGTAGTATATATTTTGGGTCAAATATACCTTGGAAGGGTACATTTTAGAGTTTGTAGCTGAGTGTTACCAATATTTTACAAAATCCGAAGACATATTTAGATCTGGGTTGCGGGGAGAAATGTTGAAAGGAATCCCGTTGTGGATTAAAGATCTAATGGTGGACGACGGCCTGATGTCATTCCAAAACCTCGAGATGGAGACCTAAACCTCCAGTACTGGGGGAAGGAGTTGAGGGAAAGATGCTACGAGTAAAGAAAAAGGGGGAATAGGAATATGGATGTCGGAACCTCAAGTAGGTTGAGAGAGCGGAGAGCACATCGGAGGGCGCAGATTGCTGAGAAGTGGCGGGAAAGGGAGATGAAAGAATTTGAGAAGTAGGAGAAGAATCGAAAGAACAAGGAAAAGGCACTACAGATGACAGAGGAAAGAGAAGGTCAGATGGGATCCCAAGGAATGGAAGGGACCATTAAGGAAGTTAGGCAAGTTTATAGGAGCCCAGCTCGAAGAGAAAAGGGAGAAAAGTCCAATGAGGAGGACGCGTGCCCCGAGGATGAGTCTGATGTGGAGCTGCATGTTGTGATGGAGCAACTTTTCCAAGAGCGGCTGACACCCATAACACAAGGTAATCCTATTCCCCAAGTTTCAAGTAGCACTAGTCCTAACCTTCCCCTGGTACTCTTAAGTTCTTTATTAAGTTACACAAGTTTAGCAAGTTGAGTAGTACTAAATCCACAGTACATATATCTACTAGAAATAGTGCTGGTAGTAGAATCTCTCAGCCGAGAAGCAAAGGTTTTGTTTTAGTACCACCAACACAAGGATAGATGGCGAGATTGTTTACCTGGTACCCAAAATTCTCTGGAAAAGGTAATGACGATGTAGAACAACACTGGTATCTCTGCGAAGCAATTTGGAGAGCTCAATAGATGCCAGATGCAGTCAAGTTAATTGAGTTTCAAACCACACTGAGGGAAAGAGCTTTGCGCTGGTTCATCAAATGGTCAAACACACACCAGAATCTAGCAATAGACGATGTTAAGAAAGAGTTTGTCCAAGAATTCAAAATACCTCAGATGAATCAATAAGGATTTTCTGAACTATTAGAAATCAAACAGCGGGAAGGAGAAAAAACCTAGGATTTGATGAGAAGATTTAAAGATGCGATTGGAATGCTAAGTTGCCCAATTGATCCAAATCACCAGCGGGATTGGTTCATCAAAGCACTCCTACCGTTGACAAGGACACTGTTGACACAAAAGAAGATTGATACCCTTTAGGATGCTCTCAAGAAAGCCATGAAGATAGAATCTATGGCGGGATACCCGCAGGAGTTCAGAGGAGGGGAAGCAGTACAAGATCCATCCATACTAGGACTACAACATCAAATAGCCAATTTAACAGAGAAACTGAAAGATATTCAACCGGTACGACCTGCAAGGCCCAACGTGTGGTGCACACACTGCTTGATGGAAGGACACATGACCACAGAATGTCCCAGGTTGCGAGGAGCAAATGTTGGAACTTCGGCGACTGGAACACAAGGGGCCCCACCAGTCAGTGGAGTTGTGAAAATAAATACTCAAGGGATATACCAACCGCAAGCCCACTTCTCGTGGTTCCCCAATCAACATAATCAAACAGCAGCAGAATGCTGCGAAATATGCAAAGGTATTGGTCATCCTCCACGACTGTGTCCAATTATGCAAAAATACTCAAATGTTCCAAACAATATCTACTGTGAATTTTGTGCCTCTACAACACATAATACGAAGAAATGTATAGCCATTGATGCATTGGTAGAATGATTAGACAGGTCATCTTATAGAGTAAATGAAACTCCAAGGAGGTGAGGAGGAGGAATGAGAGGTAGCAAAACTGGAGGAAGAGGACCAGTAAGGTGTTATAAATGTGATCAGGAAGGGCACGTAGCAAGAGAATGTACGCTACCCAGGAGACCATGGTGCTCTCAATGTAGAGTCAATGCACATGCTTCTGAAGACTACCCAGAGCCGATTAAGATATGGGAAGAGAGAGCTAGACAAAGGGGAACTAACCTGGTTAATGCAGAACCAAGGATAGTAGAGGCTCAAATCATGCAAAGTGTAGCTATAGTCAAGCAGGGAGGAAAGAAAACAAGAGAGGATGCACGAGACATGGACCTGATAAAGCTAATCAAACCTGCATCTCCAAAGAAAGCTTTCAACCCAGACCGACAGAAGTAGTATTTAAAAGAAGCACTAGAAACATTTTCATAGATAGGAAGAAATCAGAGTATGGAACTTCCGCAACAATCTAGCGAAGGAGGGAAGGGAATCCATACAAGCACACTGATAGAAGAGTGGTTCCGACTGTTCCTAAAAATTGTAAACAATGGATAAATGTTGGAACAACTAAAACAAAATCTAGAAATGGTCGTGCAAGGAGCAACAAAACCTGGAGACTCAAGTAACTCAACAGAAAAATACATAAGGAGAGTGAAAATAAATAGGAGAAGGACTAGAAAGGAGTTCCGTGTAAACACCCAAGTCGTTGGATTCCAAATAAGATATACAATGCTTGATCTCGGTTCAGATGTCAACATTCTACCCCGAAAGACATGCGAAGCACTGGAAAAACCAAAGCTGACATACTCACCAATACATCTCAGAATGGAAAATCAATACTGTATTGTACCAATAGGAAGCTTGGAATAATTTGAGGTTGATGTCGTGGGAGTAAAGACCTATACAGACTTTGAAGTAATATACATCATGGGTGACAAGGATCCCTATCCTTCTTTGTTGGGGATAGATTGGGCCTTTGAAAATTATGCAGTCATTGATTTAAAGAAGGAATTAATGATATTAGAAGATGGTGAAGTCAGAGTAGTTCAGCCATTGGTCCCATATCAAGGACCCCGATACACAAAGACTGTTGACAATAGAGAAGACACACAACTTCTAGATAAACTCTACCAGATGACGGCAGGAAGGAGAGAGGATTACATTAATCCTACAACAGGGGGGACCGTAAGCTAGAGAAGTGTTTAGAGTTATAACCTAGGGTCAGAAGTAGCATGGGATGATTGGTAATAGGGAGGATATGAAATCAATAATAGAAGATGTGCCAAAGTATGGGGAGTCAACTGGATTGGTACAGAGGTAAGAGAATATCCAATTCTTTCAAATATGTAAGCTGTGAATACATTCATTACTAAAGTGGAAGAAAAAGTACCAGTAGAACATAGAGTCCCTCTCATGGACGTATCACTACAATCCACATCAGCAAGGTGGTGGGCTACCCATCGCAACTCTCTTTCGTGATGGGAAGATATTGCCAGAGCATTAAGAACGAGATTCCATGTGGATTTAGGACCTAAACTCAGAGAAAAATACCAAGGGAATTCTGACCCCCTAGCATATCTAAGTAGTTGTGAGTATAAGTGGAGGAAAGAGGGATATCCAGAATATTTATGGGTACACAACTTTATACATTCACTGGACACCATTCCAAAATCTTGGTACCTGAAAGAAGAGAATAAGAGAGGAACTGGTACCTGGGAAACAGTTGCGGAAATATTTACGCAATGTTTTTTCCTTCAAGGGAGATACAGAGCAAGTTACAGATACCCTTCAAGCAATTAAAAGAATATTGTTCTTCTCAGAGCTTCAAGAGGATGAAGAGATATCTTTATCAGAGCAGAAAGTCAAAGATTTAGTAGCATGTAAAAGGATAGATCAAGAGATAGACGATGATGATTTAGAGAATATTCCACATCTATACTTTGAAGAGAATGAAGGGGAACGGGAAATAAAAGAAGAAACAACTACAAAGGGATTGAACCTGTTACCCTTGAAGAAAAAGAAGTAGAATATCAGAAGCGTAGAGAAGCCCAAGATCACATCCATCAGAGATTATTGGGATACAGAAACAACAAAATAAATCTTTGACCTGCTACAAGAGTACGAAGACTTATTCCCATCTTCAGTGCTGGAGCTCAAAGGGATCAAAGGAGATCTGGGGGAGATGCGCATAGTCCTAAAACCAGATGCGAGGCCAGTAAAACATAGACCTTACTGCCTGAATCTGAGAGTAAAAGAAAAGGTCAAAGTAGAGATAGACAAAATGCTGAAGGTGGGATTTTTTTTTCCAGTTGAGAAAGAAGAATGGTTCAACCCAATTGTGATACAAAGTAAAAAGGAGAAATCAGAAATTAGAGTATGTGTGGACTACAGAAGTTTGAATAACGCATGCATTCATGATCCGTTTCCAACTCCATTTAGTGACGAAGTTCTTGACAATGTAGTGGGAAATGAAGCATACTCATTCACAGATGGCTTCTCAGGATATCATCAGGTGAGAATAGAAGAAGAAGACAAAAGGAAAACTACTTTCACAACAGAATGGGGATCATTTTCCTATCATGTCATGCCTTTTGGACTAAAGAATGCACCAACTATGTTTTCACAGATAGTAATACCACCATTCAGAGACTATATCCATAAGTTACTAGAAGTATACATGTATAATTGGATGGTGCAAAGTCTACTGAAGAAACATTCAACTCTGCTCAGAATAATGTTTGACAGGTGCGGACAACTTCAAATTTCTCTCAATCTCAAAAAGTGCATCTTTGCAGTACCTTTTGCAACACTTTTGGGACATGTCATCTGCAAGCAAGGTGTATGTGTGGACCCAACAAATGTGGCCGTCATTATGAACATGGAAGCGCCAGAAATTGTAAAACAATTGAGGTCACTAATGGGACACACATGATACTACATGAGGTTCATCCGCAACTATGAAAAAATCACAACATCATTAGAATAATTGTTGCGTAAGTCAGAACAATTCATATGGAACGATGAATGCACTAAGACATTAAACACATTGAAAGAGAAACTAGTATGTGAAACCATTTTGGCCCATCCCAATTGGGATAAACAGTTTCATGTCCGCATCAACACTTCAAGTATTGCTTTGGGAGTGGTGCTATCTCAGCCAGGAGAAACCTCCATAGATCATCCAGTGTACTTCGGAAGTAGGAAGTTGTCAACGGATGAGAGGAATTACACAACAACAGAAAGAGAGGCTCTTGCCATGGTATACTCTCTTCAGAAATTTCATCACTATTTATTCGGAGGCACATTCAAGTTCTTCACAGATCACTCAGCATTAAAATATCTGGTAAACAAACCTGTACTTGAAGGCATAATCTGTAGATGGCTCCTACTATTACAGGAGTTCACTTTTGAAGTAATAGTAAAACCAGGAAGGCTAAATGTTGGTCCTAACCACTTATCAAGATTGGAGAACAGGGAAAACGGGAGATCCCTTGATGACTAGCTGCCGAATGCTGATATCTTTAGAGTAGAAGCCATCCCAAATTATCTAGACAGATAGTGACATACTTGGCCATAGGGCAATGCCCAGCAGAATACACCAGAACCCAAAAAAGACATCTGGTAGTTAAAGCGGCCGAATATCAACTCATAGTAGGGAAATTATATAAAATGGGACTGGATCATATCCTACGGAGATGTGTCCTAGATCACAAAAGAGAAGACATCTTGTGGGAGTGTCATAGCAGGATTGCGAGAGGCCATGTCGGCGCAAAACCCACCGCAAGGAAAATACTACATGCAAGATTATGGTGGCCCACACTGCACAAAGACAGTAAGGCATATGTGAAAAAATGCAATGTCTACCAAAGAAAAGGATGACCGTCACAGTGCGATGAGTTGCCACTACAACCTGTGAGGGATATGCAGGCATTTGAGAAATGGGTCGTCGACTTCATAGGACCAATTGCACCAATGGCGCGACACTCACATGCAAGATATATAATTACCGCAACTGACTATCTCACAAGATGGGCAAAGGCGACACCAGTAAGGGATTGTACAACAGACACAATAACCGGATTTATTTTCGAGAACATCATTAGCAGGTTCGGCTGTCCAAGGAGCCTAAAAAGTGATCAAGGCACGCATTTCATTAATGCTACAGTTAAATCACTGCTGGACAACTTTATGATACAACACCACAAGAGCAGCCCATACCACCCTCAGGCGAATGGAACCATCAAGAAATTCAAAAAAATCTTGGAGAAAGGAATAAAAAAGATATGCAATGCTAACCGTGATGACTAGGATGAAAGGATACCAGCCACATTGTGGGCATACAGGACAACCATAAAGAGACTGCATAATCAGACTCCATTCCAGTTGGTGTATGGAAAAGAGGCAGTAATACCGGCCGTGTTTATCATACCAAGCCTCTTAATTGCTTCAACAACACACATGACAGAGGAAGAATCCATCTCTGCATGCCTATGAATTACAGGAGCTTGAAGAAGATAGATTTCTCATAGATTTCCATCAATCAGTACAGAAAGAGTGACAAAAATCCTGGCATGATCGTCACATCAAGTACAAAACATTCACTATTGGCAGAAAAGTACTGCTCTATGACAAAAAATTACAGAATTTCCTGGGGAAACTTAGAATGCACTAGATGGGACTTTATTATGTCATAGAGATAAGAGATTCAGGCGCGGTCAGGCTGGCGCAACTAGACGAAGAAATAATTCAAGGATGGGTGAACGGTGCACCACAATTTTTTTTTAATAAATCTCGCACCCAAGAGCAGTCAGTAGATTAGAGTAGAGTCAATAACTCTCTTATAGCCGAGATGAGCCATAGAATAGCTATGAGTTAATCTTTTCAACCCATTAGAGTAGGAATCCTCAATAATCCCCCAAAGTCGCGCAAAAACAACAATCGTCCCTATTGCAACATGGAGACCACATCACAACCAATTGTGGTCGGGGGGAGAGTCTACAGTGTCACATAGCCTAAGCGTGTCAAATACCATTTACTCATAATGAACCATCATATCGTTTTCAGTCCGTAAGATCACCCGAATTTGAAAAATAACTGCCGTAATTAGTAACCCCCATACTGTAATAAAGTTGCCATATTAAGCCATAATTATTGCTCATCATGTCTACCTGAATCCCGAAGCCAGCATCAGCACTGTCAGAATACACCTCACCCCAGTAACTAATCACACGATTATATCCGCGGGAAAGACAACAAGAATTAATTAATTATGGCGTTGCATCAATATCATTCGTGCCAGTAAAATTACTTAACCCGCATGAAGGAGGAAAGCACCAGAATTTTGGAAAATTCCGAGTTATCAGAGAAATAAACAACTATAATGACAAGCCCAATTTCAGCAGTAGAAGTTCAAAGCAACAGACCAGTAGCAGAAGTTCAAAGTAGTAGACTAATAGCAGCAATTCAAGTATACAACAAAAGGAAGAAAATGACAAACGTGGCTACCTTAGCCGTTGAGCCCAAGCTCGATGGAATAATTCAAAGGATGGAGTCGTTGATAGGCAAATATGACAATGCCTCGTTGATAGATACATACTTCACAGACTCGTACCTGTTCCCAACCATTAAAAGGCAGGTGTACATCGAAAATTATGCAACAGAGGGAGGAAGTGAAGCAACGAAGATGAACCCAGACTTCAGAGGCATCCAGAGGTCAACTATCCTGCACCTCAGGAGCCTTCCGGTATTCGGGGCGATGGGAGAAAAAATGCAATGCAATAACTTCTTGATGGGCAGAATTCAAAATGGCACTATGGCTTGGGAGGGAAATCCCAATTCATGCAGAAGACATACACAGACTTATAGGATTATCAGCGGAAGGAAACGATGTCTCATTAACCTTTCAAAATATGTCTAAGAGAGCTAATAAGACATGAGATTGTGACTACTATAGAAAGTATGAAACAAGAAGAGGAGGAAAGGGAGACAAAATCGACCTCATAAACAACCCAACGGTAAAATTCGCCTGCTATATGATAGATGGGAAAACGATGAGGCACTACACTAAGGGGGAATGCACCCTGGACACAATCTCAGTCGCAGAGCACTGCATTCAAGGAGCACAGCTGAATTGGTGCACATTCTTGTTAAATGAGTTGTTTGAGGCTTGCGAGGACAACTACAGGCGAGCCACATGATTCATATAGGGTTATCTGATCATGACCTTCACAATGTGGAAGTGGAGTCCACCAAGGATCAGACAACTCGCAGAGATTACTCACGACCAACCAATGGCCCTAAGGTTCACGCCATGGAGAGTATCAGGGGACCCAAGTACCAAAGAGGTCAATGAGGAAGCCTTTGTAGTCTGGTACAGACAAATGGTTGACGTGGTTGGGAGCCAACAAAGGGTTCCAAGGAGCATATTCCATAGATAATTTCCACATATATGGTTTGGGGTGACCCATAACAGAACCTATATCCGACCATGTTGCATGGATGAAAACACTTTCCATAAGAAGCCATTGAAGTTCCAAATGGATGAGGAGGTCTTCGACACGGAATTTTCTTCATGGCCAGGAGCGATGATGGAGATCAGAAGCGGGATCCCACTTTACTCGTTTGATGCAATGCTACCAAAGGCACTCTCGGGGGAGTCACCAGAAGAAGCAGTGTAGAGGATCTCACAACTGCAACTGCGACCACTGTTGGACTAGCTTGACACATGGGTAAAAGGCTTCAATAAGGTAATTTAAACTCTTAGCATCACATATACTATGTTTCCAATTTTTTCTCAGTTTCAGACATTGAATTCTACATCCCTGTCCACAACCACCCCCATCCTTACTTCTCTACCATCCACCGCAGTCAACTCCCATTCGTTGACCATAGTCACTCCAATCCGCAAAACCAATGCAACTAAGCCCCCAGTACAAACACCTAAAGGAAAGAGAGCACGAACCATGGGACCTGAACAATCTGTTGATCTCACGGGAGAAGACCAGCCCCAACCTATAGTGACAGGAATACTAATTCATGAAGAGCCAGAGGTTGCCACCCATACCACCTCTGCGCTACCTGTATTTGATCCATCATCAGTCTTGAACGTCCAAACCTCATCGCCACTCCATACACACAATTCATCACCGGACACCTCATTCACGTCCAAGGACCACCTCACCCACACTCTGTCCACCTCTGCAACCATTTTAGATACAATACCACCAGGGACCATAACAAATGTTGATATCAAGGCAGAAGTTAACTCGGGTACAACTGGAGTACCTGAGGTTGACCAAACCACGGTGGGATACATCACATTTATAGAGTTATTAATCCAGGAAGGGTCCCTCATTTATGATATAACGCCCACCCCACAAGAGCTAAACCCATTCCAACAATCCAATCTAGTGTTGCAACAGTTCATACCATCTACTAGTCTGCACGTCCCTGAACCCCAGCCGCCGCAACAGAGTCAGCCAACGTCCCCATAGGGACATTATGAAAGGTCAATCGCCAGCGGGCAACCGCTCAGGGAGAGACATCCAACCCAAGAGATGCAGAGCACTGAGAACCTGCAAATTTGGGAACCTAGTCAACTGTTCAATTTCATCCAAATGGTAGCACGATAAGTAGAAGGTTTGCATAATGACCTCCAACAGAGATTCGAGCAACAACAACAACAAGTGATTGCACTTACTAATGAGTGAAATCAACTCCAAGGCGAGAAGGATAGCCTACAGAAGCAGCTATAGAAAATAATAGAGGTCTTTAAAGACCTATGGCCGACCGCCATTGCCGAGGACAACAAAACACCCAAAGATATTTCGTCATGCTCAATGGTCGAAAGATCCATTCGAGTCAAAATGGCACGCACAATCCTGAACTGAGCAACCAAGAATTGAGAGACGCGCTTGCAGCCAAGCCAGCATTGCCAGTTCCCTCCATAGTATATGCCGAGAAAGTAGTGAAGAGGCAGAGAAAAATGCACGACATAAAGGAAATCCTCATAACGACGGTCAAGGAAGCATACAGTCTGTTGGAGCAGCTACATGAATTCTTAAATTCATTAACAACGAAACCACAACCATTTTCAGAGCAACTTTAGAAAATTTTCCTTGAAATCAGAGGAGCCAAAGATCTGGTCAGCAGAACTCAACTGTATGACTAAGTAGATGTGCTTGAAACCAAAATTTAGGAAATTGAAGAACACTCAGCATCAACAAAAAAAATTCTCAGGGACCTAAGGCAACTTGTGAAGAAAAAGGCCAAGGTAATTCAGAAATTGGCGGCTGAAGCCAAACTGAATATCTAGTAGTGTTCAACAAGTTGACACAGGTGGCAGATGCGACTGAGGCTGACAGGGTCGTCACTGAAATGGAGCCTATGCTTAAATTGTGGTAACAAGAAATAGCTGAGTTTATAGAATTCAGAACATCAACATTGAGCAAGGTTCCCGAGTTGGGGCTTTTGTTGGAACCTCGAAAACCGAAACAAGAAACGAAAGAGAAAAAAGCAACAAGAGAAACTAGGCCAGCACTGGAAGCCGACAGACCACCAGAAGCCGCAACAATAGGGAAAGATTAACTCAGGACGAGTCAATAGCATGTGGTCGGGGCCTGCTGGTGCTTTTTTTTTTGGACATAACAGTTTTGGAGTTGCGAAGATCCTAAAAGACAGGTGGCAGAACGTAATCAAGGTAGGCAGGGAGTTGTCACGGTTGCGGAAATCCAGAAGATAGGTGGCGGGGCATAGACAGAGAACGTCGCAAATGGCATAGATGGGAGACAAGAAACAAACAATAGAACTCCCAGTGATAAAGAAGAAATGGAAGGCAGCGGAGCACAAGGGAGCAGACGAGCGCAAAAGAGGCAAGGACTGACAGTGTCAGTCGGCAAGAACAAATAGACATGAAAGAAATGACTCTGTAGTTAGTTAGTTAGTTAGCTAGTCAGTCTGAGTGAGAGGTGGATAGGAAGTAGAGCCTCAGGAGAGCTCTGGGTGAAGCCTTTTGTATTGAACTGAAGTGTAATATAATTTGTGGAGTATGCTTATGCTGTTTTGATCCAAGTTAATGGAATCAGGTTGTTGCTGTGTTGTATATCATGAATTGGTTGATTATTACTTGATTATGGTGAATGTATGGCTAGTTTAAATTTTAATTCAGTACTCTGAACATGTCCTGATGAATGATAGCTTACTTCTTGGAGTTGAGAATATATATGTCTTCTGTATGCTCATAGTTATTATCTGTGCTAGTAATATTTCCTTAATGTCAATGATCTAGCCTCTAATATTATTAAGGTCATGGCACGCCTCGGGTGAGACTCCTTGCTCCCTTGAGTAGGGTGAAAATGTCGGCGTTGTCCTAGACTACTGCGGAAACCTTGTTGGCCTAAAACCTGAACCTGGGTCTTGCCCAGAGACCTCCTTTTTCACCAACAAAGTGTATGGTGTGATTGCCCACTTGTATTTTTTTAGATTCTTGTTATAAATATTGTAGAAGAATGTGTGGCTGCACCTTGGAATAGTTGTTGCATGAATTTCTATTAGTGATTAAGGGTTGTCACAGAAGAAAACAAGGCACCTTGTTTTCTTGAATGCTGTCACAAACACATTGAGATTCATTCCTGATTGGAAATTTTGATTTAGCCTTGGAAAATAGGTGAAGGAAAGTGTATGAAGTCATTCTTTGGGTCGAGGAGAAATTTAAGGACGTGGAGAATCGATTAGGAACCAAGCTGAGTTCTTTCAGCTTCCCCACATTCGAAATATAACTTTTTTTGGAGTGATACAAAATAATTCCATAGCAACTACAAGATTTTTACTGCGCTAGAAAATTATTTAGTAGAGCCTTTCAGGGATGTGTGTTGGGTTTTAAATGCTCGTGTACCTTCCTGTTGCACCTTTTGGATGAGCTGAATCTTGCGTAAATTGGATGAAGTAAGAACAAGAATTAGAAGGTGAGAGAAGGATCTCTTATGGATTTTATGAAAACAAATCCATATCCTTATTTTGACTGCATATTTTAAAGAGGTCCAAAAATATTCCGGATTTGGGTAAAAAAAGAGTTATGGGTTGAATTAGTCCTGGGTTATTGGCAGCCGGGGTAACCCAGTCTATCATCACTTCATGGTACTATTAACCATGGACCGATGTGCATTACCAGGGATATGAGATTACATGGATATAATGATGCCACTTGGGCTGGTAGTGTGGTGGATAGAAAAAGGACATTTGGATGTTGTTTCTCTTTGGGATTTGCTTCCATATCATCGATGAGCTGAAAACAAAAGTTTGTTGCACTAATCGCCACACAGGCTGAATATATTGCATTTAGTGTGGCTTGTTGTGAAGCCATTTGGTTGAGAAAGCTCTTCAATGAGTTATTTGGGCATGTGTTGTATAACACCATAATTTATTGTGATAATCAAAGTGGGATTTTCTTTTTAGAGAATCTTGTGTTCCATGAACGATCCAAGCATATTGATATTAGGTACCATTTTATCTGAGATATGGTGCAACGAGGAACAATAAGGCTCTAACACATCAAGACAGATGAACATGTTGCTGACATCCTCACAAAGCCTTTGGGAATGAATAAGTTCTTAGCCTTCAAAGAGAGACTTGGAGTCGTGGAAAGACCCTCCAATGAGGGTCTCGATTGAGTGGCACTTTGAGCTCTGGGAGATCCTGGGGGCCTAGGGTATTTCTTGGAGCTATATGAGAAATAGGTGAGTGGTTCACCTACCCTTGTGGAGTACATAACCCAACATGTGAGTATATGGTGAGTGGTTAACCTTCCCCTATGGAGTACATTATATGAAAACAGGGTGAGTGGTTCACCTTCCCATGTGGAAACCCAACATACATCCTACACTTGTAGTATGGGACTCTTGGGAAGTACCTCTCATTTGGGAAATGAGTTGGGAAAAGTGATTAGGGTTAATTAGTATTACCTACAAGAATGTTAGGTACTACTATATTCCCTATGACTAGGATGCATGATGTTCAACAACTTGATCACTAAGGATCAAGCCTGGTAGGGGTTCTATACATGGACATGAGTACTTGCCTCTGTAATTTTGGAAAAAGTGGCATGGTCTTGTGACCCACCCTCTTTCAATCCTTCCTTTTTGGAATATGATATCAATATTCAGCAAAGACAAGACAAGTTACAAATATGACACATGGTGGACACGATGGCATAACAATGGATGAATGTTGACAGGTGGAATTCCTCCCTAGTTGAGAGGGGGTGTTAAAGAGTGCAACTAGGGACTAATTCCCCTTCCTAGAAGCCTTATATATATATATATATATATATATATATATATAGAGAGAGAGAGAGAGAGAGAGAGAGAACTATAAATAATAACAATCATAAATAATGAATAATTATGTAATAATTAGTGTTGAAGAGTAATGTCTCTAGGAACATGACCATTCATTGAAAATAGTTCATACTCACATAAATAACATATTTTCCATAAGTTAATACCCACCATAATTTAACCAAATATTTGTGTAAAATATTGGATAAGGAAAAATATGTAAATAAATATGCTTACCAGAGTTACTGCCCACCATTATTTACGAGTTCTTCAACACTTTAACGAATATGGGTATAAATGTAATTGTGCAAACTTACTAGAATTTAATTTACAAAGATACATGATCCAATTTACAAAGGGACGTGTCTCTTGGGTATCTTGAGTATAAAATAAATTTGAAGCTTTTCATTTTACACAATTCACTTATCATTTCACATATATTTTATACTTATTGTTGATGTTCTCTATACAATCAATGATGATCTAAAGTGAATGCTACTAAAGTTTTAATGTGATTGTTATTGGAATATGAAGTAAAGTTGTTATTGGGCTAATAAGACATTGAAGTGATTGTTGCAAGCATAGAACATACCATAAAATTTAACACCTATACATATTTATATATGGTTCCTAGAATCCTTCATCATGAAGCACCACGAGGTCAACATATAAAACATATTATTTGCAAGTTATATATAAAGACATCTAGCCCAACAACTAATCTATCACAATATTGGTGTAAAGGATCATTTCGCACAAATATCAATCAATAAATAAAATTGTTTCTATGATTGCAAAAGAATGCTATTGAAGGAAACTATGGAATTGGTTCTATGATTAGAAGGCCAACATTCGACCAAGCTACATTGTTGCATTTCAATGCATCACTAGGATTCATCTAAATCATTAAGATTCATCTAAATCCTTAAGCATTGTTAAATCACAAATAATTGAATGATATATTTATTGATGATATATTTTTTACTTAACCTCATGGTGAATGCATGAAGTGTATTTATCATCAAATAAAGAAAGCCCTTGAAGCATTTCAAAAATATAGTTGGACATTTGTTTTTTGGTCAGATGAAGATCCACAGTCTCATAAGGATTTGAGCGTAGACTCAATTCATCAATATCTAATCATTGTTCTAAAACAAAACATTCAAACTCAAAGAGATATATTCTTGATATGAGGTTATATTCAAAAATATTGCAGAACATGAAATGCAAATGGCAGTCAATGAGTTAGTACAAAAATTCAAACAAATAATGAAGAAAAAATAAAAACAATGTTCTATTGCAGAAACATTTAATTTACATATCTATATCTTTACCAGAAGAGAAACATATTGTAGAAAATGAGGCTCATTGGCCACATAGCTACAACAATCTGAAGAAAATGTTGGGCTAAAATCAAAATCTATACAGGAAATGTGTATCTGATCTATTATCAGAAAAAAAGGATGCTAAAGTTCATTCACTATCAAATGAAGAAGGCCTTTGAAGGTCTTGGACATAATCAAATGTTAGTCGAATGAAAGAGAAAATAAAAGGAACTGCTTCATTCATATCCAAGCACATATACATAAAATCAAATATCAAATACTTCAACAAGAAATCTGATCAAAGTATTCATTAAGAGTCGTTGGCAAGAAATGATAAAATTGGGTTGGTTACCAAGACATATATAATATGTTGAAGATGGAAATACAACAATACATTTCAAAGGCAATCACATATACAAACATGAAACACACTAAAAGAAATTATATATGTCTTAAAAGGAATACAAAATACTTTCAAAATGTATTAGAGCATACCATTGAAAGAGGTATCTCTGATATATTAAATATAAGTCCAAACACTACAATTAAGAACATTGTGTGAATCGATCACAAAATAAACTCAAAGACTAAGTAAGATCTTCAACAAGAAAAGAAAAAGTTCGATGACCTAAATAGAACTAAGGAGGCAAGAGATTATGCATATATAATATACAACCCATAAAATGAGTGTGAGGTTTAAGGTGAGTGTTAGGGATTCAAGGCAGAATGAGCAGAGGCATGATTATGGATAGGAAAATTTGACAAGGAAAAATGTTGCACGATATTGAGAGGCAGCGTAGATGACAAGGACGATGATATTTCCAGTACATGGTGCATATGAATTAATTGGATAAGTGTTATATCTTATGTTATGCATTGCAATACTCGATGTTATATTGCTCATCATTATTAGTCCCTGCTACGCCTCGACAGGACTATAGTAATCTAAATGGGCCATATTAGTATTAGTTTAACCTGCTTAACCTGTTTATTATTCCGTGCTCCTGTTAAATGAACATAGTTTACAGCTTGTACTCTTATTGACCTCTTCCCGAGGCATACCTTACATTATGTACATTTTTCCGGTCGTATATATTCACCTTGTAAATTAATGCTAACATTAATTTACAACATTAAATGTTATATTATTTTCCATGGCTTATCTCCCATAGTTTATAATTGTTTGGGGTAATCGCTTTACTTTTTATATATGCATAACATGACTGTTTGCATGTAGTGGTGTGGGGCTTTCTACATGTAACTGTGTGATGTAATCAACTACATGTAACGGTGTGATGTAATCAACTGGCGTGCTTCAGACTTGGGTCACCTATTCCACTTATTCCTCAAGCTTGAATTAAGCTTTGTTTTCCTTCAACTTTGGGTTTGTCCCGCGAGTTCAAATTCATTAGCATTCAATTGTCCTTCTCAACTCACAAATATAACACTTGGATAATTGTGCTTCTCAACTCACAACTAGAACGCTTAGGGCCATGAATCATAGGAAAGGTAGCTAGCCGTAGTCAATATGTATGTCGGAAGTTTTGGTGGACGTATGAAGTAGTGCATGGCTTACTATAGTAGCAACTTGTGCTCTATACTCCACCTCCTTGCGAACAATGTTGAGATATTTCCTAACCTATGTGTGTAGATTCTGGAATTCCATATCAAATTGTAGGTGTAGGTTCCAATCCTTCTTTCCACGAGGTTTGTAATTGCACAAGATTTGTCATTGCACGCTTACTGTTTTTTCTCGTATTTCACACGAAAATTTTGGTAATCAATTTAATTTTTAGAAATGAATTTATGAGAGTTATTTCATACATTAATTTAATAATTTTGCTAATAGTGTTAGAGTTGATTTCTTCCAATTATGTTATCCTTCTGAAGCTTCTGTTATTCATTTTCTATTAAGATATTTTAAATTTCGAGAATACCCTTTCAGAATTGAGAATACCCTTTCAGAGTTAAGACGACCCAGATTTAAGACGAGAAGATCTACTTACCTGTAGTGTCGTGACTGCATCCATAGTAGTGGCTTCCTTCTGGCGGCTTAGAGTGAACGAATTATTTGTGACAAGCTTCCATCAGGTGATTGTTGAATGTCTGAAGGGGGGTGGGGTTGGCTTCTGTCAAAAGTGTGCCTGAACTTCTAGACTTTCTTTGTATTGTATTTTTTTGTGAATTTTATTTGATAACATCTTATTGGGAAACCTGAGGGAAAATGATAAGAAGGCTCCCAAGTCTGGTCATACCGATAATTTGGCTCCCAGGCTTACTGGAAACCAAAGGGAAAAATATCGTGAACGTTCTCAAGCATGAGCCGCTAAGAAGGCTCCCAAGTTCGGTGATATCGATAATTTGGCTCTCGAGCAAAGGTGTGAAAGGTACACTCCTTTCCCTCTATTCTTTCCTTTGTTAATGAGATTTAATGCACCATGTATTTATTCATTATGGATATAGTTTTCTCAGAATATCCTGGGGCTTGCATCAAACTTATTGGCTTACAAGATTGATCTTCCCTCTTGCTTCCTTTTCCAACTTCGCTAGTCTCTTCTCTGGCCTATCAGGCTTCGATGAATTTGATGGCAGCTTCGATTTCTTATCAGGTTGCCTCAAACCCCATTCCTATTATCAATCCAAGAGGTTTAAATCAACCCAGGGCAAGCATTCAAATCGCCACCATTTCTCTGGATAATAATCCTGAAAGTGAGGGGAATTGAAAGTGATGGGAATCGAGAGAGCTATATATATTTCTTGGTTTTATTTATACATATACAGAAGGAGATGGGAACGGGCATGTACTAGCGGCAAGGTGACAATGAGCGCTTCTTAGTAATGACATTCAAGCAAGGCTTCTTGTGTTGTCCCTGCTAGGGCCAGATGCTTATGGTGCAACAACATTTGTAATAAGCTACAATCACATCAATTTCCCTACAATTAAGATAAAGGGTACTCGAGAAGAAACACTTCACGCATTATACACAAGTAAATGCGCAATGGGTGCACATGAGAAAGCTTCTCTTTCTCGCGTTTTGGATCTGATGTTGTGATGTTGAAAACCCAACTATTGCAGTGGTCAGATTGGATGCATTATAAACTATTGTTCCATTTAATTTCATCTTGACTGAAACTCCATTGCTCTTAAATGAAGGGCAGAAAATACTGAGAGCTACACTCACATTGCTACTCCTATCGAGCATCTGTCTTATCATACAGCTACTGCGTCAATGACTTAATCAAATGCTTATTCAACTGGATCCACTTTTGTCTATGCTAGACATGGAACTGGTACTTAAACTAGGAAGATCAAGGTGCTCCAAGATTGAGCCATTCTCCTCCTATATTGATATCCAAATCCAAGTTGGGTTTAAACCGAATCCCTCATTACTACTTACTGGTTACTGGTGTACCAATTTCAATAAATAAATCCACTACTTACTGGTTTAGTTACTGGTGTACCAATTTCAGTAAATAAATCCAAGTTGGGTTTAGCCCAAATCACTCTTACTGGTGTGACAATTTAAGTAAATTATGTCAAACAAGGAGGAAAAATGTGAAATATTGATGGCTTCCATAGTTCCTAGTGAAATGCATGCAAGGTTTCGGTGACATGTCTTTTTCCTTTTACTTTTATTTTAATTTATTTATTTTTTACTTTTTACTAAAATTTTAATTTTTTTTATATGTGCAAGCATAGGCATAAATTAAACACCTTTGACAGTTGTTTATGCTTCTCCGCCTTCATCATCTAGTTGAAGGGTTGCGAGGGTTCAATACTGACTAATCTGCCCAAAGAAGAGGCATAGATATATCATATTATCCAACTTCTCCCACATCCAATGTGCTTTAGATGCTTAATAGACATTTAGAATCACTTGATTTGCTAGACACAATAGAATAGCAAAGATAGCCTTTCTATCTATTTTATTCAACTCATTTGGGTTCATTCGAGCTGGTCTCCTTGTAATTGCTGTCCAAAGATCTCTATCAATAAGAATATCCTCAATTTGGATTTTCCATATAGTGAAATTGCTCCCATCAAACTTGTCAATCTCTACTTTTGTTGCCATTTTGATGCTAACTAAAGTGTTTACTCCAGCTGCAAATCTCCCACTTAAGCCAAACACTGTATTGAAACTTATTCTACCTATTATAAGAAAGCATACAAGAGCAAGACCTTCTCTGATTACAAGTAGCAAGCTTAGAAGATAATAAGCTCTTATACCATGAAAATAAACCCGTAGAAACAATAGAAAAGAAAACACATACACAAAGAATGCAAACTCTGCAAAACAAGTAGCAAGCTTAGAAGATAATAAGCTCTTATACCATGAAAATAAACCTGCAGAAATAATAGAAAAGCAAACACATACACAAAGAATGCAAACACTGCAAAATAACATACACAAGGATCAAAGTAGACCAATGTCTGTAAGAATAGTCCCTCTAAATGCTATTGTCCATTATCTATTCATATAGTCTATCTTCATATAGAAAAAATATGCATCCATGACATCAACCTATGCACAAGTGGCAATAAAATTTTACTTCTTGTTGAACGTTTAAACTAATTGAAATGTTGAAATGTTACTGCTTGTCCTATGCGAAGCGGAATTTTCCATTTTAATCTCCGAGTTTTTGTCCTCGATTTATACCAAAATTGTTGAACGATCGGTTTCAGTTTGATTGCAGTCCTTTGCATTTGGAAACAACGCTTTCCATTTTAGCGGCTCGATTCTACGTATTTTGAGAAAAGAGCAGGTGCACATTCAAAACAGGCTTCTTTTTATAAACAGAGATGAAGCAGAGCATTATAATAGAAATCATTTTTATGTGTGCACGGGAGACCTTTTTTATTAGAAACCCGATGGTCCCCACAAATGTGAAGTGTCTTGTTGATGTAGGATTTCGATGCGTTCATCGCAATTGGAACATTTCATATGATCCACCGCTTTCATTATGTTCCGATGGTATGGCCTGATGCGATCATTGCATCGGAAGTGTTTTTGTTATATTGGCCCGATTGAAATGTGAAGACCGGACCCGATCCATTTTATATGGCGCAGTTTAAATTTTTTCATCGCGTCCATTCCTCAATCGTAATTGGAAGTCCGTTGTATGGCCCAATTGCAATATGGTGTTCCGGACCCGATGATCATTTTATGGCGGACTTAATATTTGATTTCACGTCACAATATTTGCTTGCATCAGTAGTAGGATTTCAGACGTGATATGTTTTATGTGATGGATTTGATAATCCATCACGCGCACAAAACCTTACGTCAGCAACCAAGTTTTGTAACGCGAAAATCTTTTATTCGTTATGGTTTAAATTTCTTTCAAGTTCGACGGTGTAACGTTTTGGTTCATCGTGCGATCAAAAGGTTCGTTCATAGGTTTTATTAATGTTTTATTATATGGGTTGCATATCGCGCGACAGAGCGTTCTATTATGTTTTATTTTAATAGCGCAGTGTAAAAGGTCTTTAACCTTTGGTCTTATACGTTATATGTGACTTTTGAAATAGTCATGTGTGATTTATAAAGTGGGGCCCGAAAGCCTTGCATAGGTTTTAAGTTTTTTTTTTTTTTGTTATAAGTCTTATTTTTATTATATGCACGGCATATAAAAAGTGAAAATCCCGAGAGGCTATTGTAATGTTATTTGTTTTGTAAAAGGCACAACAGTGCGTAGTAAAAAAAACACACAGAACAGTGTTGCATTTTTAAACAGAGACAGAGTATTAACAGAGTGTATTCTATATGGTACTTTTTTTGTGAGACAGAGTGAGGTTTTTTCCAGCACTGTGTTTGTAACAATCATTTTGTAAGCCCTCTGTGTGAGGAAGAATTTTGTAATACTTTTTACAGTTAATGAATATAAGTTTTACAGTGTGAATCTCTGTCCTATGAAGAAAATTTTTAAATTTCTCTCTGTTAAGGAGGAGAGCATTATTCTCTCTATTGGTTGTTCTGGAATTCTCAGAAATTCCAACATGGTATCGAAGCTAGTTCAGACTCTTTGAAGGTGTCAAAGAAGCTGAAGGAAGGATTTCTTGTTGCAGTAGCTTCTCCAGCAGAGTGAAGACTCAATCAAGAAGAATCCAAGGTATTTCTCAAGTAATTTTTTTGTGTTACTGTTGAAGATAGTCAGTTTGTTTTAAAAAACACAGTCAAGTGTTTGAAGCATAGTTAAGAGTGCAAGAATGGCTGGAGCTAGCACTAGCATGGGTATTGGTAATACTCAGCTCCCACAATTTAATGGGAAAAACTATGACTAATGGAAAATAAACATGAGAGCCCTGTTTGCTTCCCAAGACTTATGGGAACTTGTTGAGGATGGCTTTGAAGAGCCAACAAATGAAAATGAGTTTGATGATTTAACTCGGGCAGAGAAAGAAATGTTGAAGAGAAATAAGAAGAAGGATTCTAGAGCCCTCTACTTTTTGTATCACGCAGTGCATGAGAGTGTGTTTCCAAGGATAGCAGAAGCCAAGAGATCCAAAGAAGCATGGAAAACTCTCAAGACAGCCTATCAAGGCATGGAGAAAGTGAAGACAACAAAACTACAGTTGCTAAGGTAAGATTTTGAGACTCTCTGCATGAAGGAGTCAGATAACATTGACTCATTCTTCACACATGTGATTGGAATGGTCACACAGATAAGGTCTCATGGAGAGACTCTTGAAGAAAGGAGGATTGTGGAGAAACTATTGAGGAGTCTACCCTCAAGGTTTGATGTGATTGTCACCACCATAGAAGAGACCAAGGATCTCACAAAATTTTCAGTTGATGAGCTACATGCATCACTGATGACACATGAGCAGAGATTGGGTAGAAATGAAAACTCATCTCTAGAGCATGCCTTTAAGACCCAGATGTCTTTCGGAAGAGGAAGAGGGCAAGGCAGAGGAAACAAGAGAAGAATAGGCAGAACCCAAAATAGAGGTGGAAGAAACAGTCCAACAAATGCTCAAGGAAGGGGCAGCAATCCAAATCAGCATCAAGGCCAAGGCAGCAGCCAACAAAGTGGTCAGCAACATGCTCAAGGACAAAGGTATGATAAATCCAATGTCCAATGTCACTATTGTAAAAAATATGGACATTATGCAAATGAATGTAGGAAGAAGCAGCATGATATGGGTAATAGAACAAATGCAAATTTTATTAGAGAAAATATCAGCCAAGATAAATTGTTTTTAGCTTGTAATATGGCTGAGGAAAAGAGTGAAGATTTATGGTTTCTAGACTCCGGTTGTAGTAACCATATGACATGAAACATAGCCATGTTTTCTATGTTAGATGAGAGTGTGAAGTCGCAAGTCACTAGGGACTGATAGTAAAGTTTCTGTTATGAGAAAATGATATGTAAATGTTTTAACAAGAAAAGGTGAAAAGAAATCCATAGCAGATGTCTATTATGTTCCAGGAATGAAATGTAACCTCTTAAGTATTGGACAGCTTGTTCAAAAGGGGTACAATGTTTTCTTTGAGGATGATGTTTGCACCATCATGGATAAACCACCCAACAAACAATGTATTGTTGAAGTGAAGATGACAAGGAATAGGATGTTCCCTCTCAGAATGAGAGTAGATTTGAAAAATGAAGAAGAAGTAGCAGCAGTGACACAAGAGGCTTTCCAAAGCGAACCAAAAGATGACAATTGGTTGTGGCACTTGAGATTTGGACATATCAACTTTGGAGGTCTTAACTTGTTGAATAGAAAAGGAATGGTAAGAGGTTTTCCATTGATTGAGAAACCGGACAACCTTTGTGAAGGTTGTATCTTGGGGAAACAACATAGAGAAATTCTTCCTTCTGGGAAAAGCATAAGGGCAAAGGCACCCTTAGATATTGTCCACTCAGATTTGTGTGGACCGATGCAAACTCCATCACTTGCTAGCAGCCATTACATGTTAACATTTATTGATGATTTTACTAGAAAAACTTGGGTTTACTTTTTGAAAAACAAAAGTGAAGTGTTTGAAATATTTTGCAATTTCAAAGCACTTGTGGAAAACCAAAGTGGGCTGCATATCAAAGTCCTAAGGACTGATAGAGGAGGTGAGTATATCTCTAAATATTTTCTATGTTTTTGTAGAGAAAATGGTATTCATAAGCAGTTTACAACTAGATATACTCTGCAGCAAAATGGAGTAGCTGACAGAAAGAATAGAACCATAATGGACATGGTAAGGAGTATGTTAAAGGCAAAGCATTTTCCTAATGATTATTGGGCTGAAGTTGTACATTGTGCAGCGTACATTTTGAATAGGTGCCCTACAAAAGCAGTTATGAACAAAGTGCCGGAAGAGGCATGGAGTGGCACAAAGCAAGGTGTCACACATATGAAGGTTTTTGGATGTGTGGCTTATGCACACATACCGGATCAGCTAAGGAAGAAGTTGGATAGCAAGGGGGAGAAATGTATTTTCATTGGATACAGTGAGGAATCCAAGGCCTACAGGTTATACAACCCATCCACCAAGAAGTTTATTGTGAGCAGAGATGTTCAGTTTATTGAGGAGGAAGCTTGGGATGGAAGCATAGAGAAAACAATGAATGTTAAACACTGTTTATCTCATGATGAAAATGATGAAGATCTAGCTGAAAGACATCCTCCAACAGCAGCACCAACACAAGGGCAGCAAAGCACACCCTTGAGGAGAAATGACAGTGCTTCTCCAAGCACACCACAAAGAGGAAATTCAAATGCTTCTTCAAGCATTTGTACACCTAATGAAAGAGGTAAGAAGTTCAGAAATTTAAATGACATTTATGAACAAGAGGCAGCAAATGAAGGTATGAACTCTTTGTTTGCTTTATATTGTCATGTTGATGACCCTATCCACTTTGAAGAAGCTATTAAAGATAGGAAATGGATAGAAGCTATGGATGAGGAGATTAATGCCATAGAAAGAAACAAGACATGGGATTTGGTTGAACTCCCAAAAGGTAAAGATGTCATTGGAGTTAAATGGGTCTACAAGACCAAGAGTAATGCTGAAGGCAAAATAGAAAGACACAAGGCAAGGCTTGTTGTCAAAGGGTATAAGCAAAAGCATGGGATAGATTATGAGGAAACTTTTGCACCGGTTGCTAGAATGGAAACTGTGAGAGCAGTGTTGTCCATAGCAGCACAAAACAAGTGGAAAGTTTACCAAATGGATGTGAAGTCAACATTCCTAAATGGAGTGTTAATGGAAGAGGTTTACATTGAACAACCTCTAGGCTACGAAAAGAAAGGCCAAGAGCACAAAGTGCGCAAATTGAAGAAAGCTCTTTATGGGTTGAAGCAAATGCCAAGAGCGTGGTACAGTAGGATAGATTCCTATCTACTGGAAAATGGATTTGAAAAGTGTGAGGGAGAACCCACCCTCTACATCAAATAAAAAGATGGTAAAATGCTAATTGTTGTGTTATATGTTGATGATGTTATTTTCACAGGTAAAGATGATTACCTTATTGAAAATTTTAAAACAGTCATGAAAGAAGAATTTGAAATGACTGACATGGGTTTGTTGAGATACTTCTTAGGAATAGAAGTAGAACAAAATGAAAATGGGATTTTTATCTCACAAGCAAAATATGTTAATGAAGTGTTGGAAAGATTTAATATGCAGGAGAGAAAAGCAGTAATCACTCCCACAGTGATGGGATTAAAACTCAGTAGAGAGGACAGCAACAAGGATTTTGATCCTAGTTTGTACAAGAGCATAGTTGGCAGCCTCATGTATTTGACTGCAACTAGGCCCGATATAATGCATGTTGTTAGTTTGATTTCCAGATTCATGGAGAGGCCAAAGGAAGCACATTGGCAGGTAGCGAAGAGAATTCTGAGGTATGTTAAAGGTACTAAAAGGTTTGGTATTTTATATACTTCTTCAGAAAATTTAGATTTAATTGGATACACTGACAGTGATTGGGCTGGAAGTGTAGATGATCGGAAAAGCACTTCCGGTTATGTTTTTCACATGGGTTCAGGAGCCATTTCATGGGCTTCTAAGAAACAGCCTATTGTAGCGTTGTCTACAGCAAAGGCAAAATATGTGGCAGCTACAACAACAGTGTGTCAAGCAATTTGGATGAGGAGGATGTTGAGAAGTTTGTGCCAGTATGCAAAAGGAAATGTTGATTTTTGTGACAATAGCTCAGCTATTGCATTATCTAAGAATTCTGTGTTTCACAAGAGAACGAAACACATTGACACAAAGTTTCATTACATCAGGGAATTGGTAAACAATGGAGAAATTGTTTTGGAACACTGCAGAACTCAGGAGCAGTTTGCAGACATTCTAACCAAGCCATTGGGGCAGAAGAGTTTTGAGTTTTTGAGAAAATGCCTCGATATGGCTAATAACCCAGTAGTTAAAAGCAAGGAGGACTGTTGAAATGTTACTTTCAACTGTCCCTATGCAGAGCTGCTTTCCATTTTTAATCTCCTTTTTTTTTTCCTCCAACCGCTTACGAAAATTGTTGAACAGTCAGTTTCATTTTCAACGCCAGTCCTTTTGCAGGTTTAAAAGAACAGAGTTCTGTACATCAAAGAAAACAAAGCTTTTTGTCATAAACAGTGGAAACAGAGCTTTATAATAGAAATCATTTTTATGTGCGCAGGAGACCTTTTTATTTGAAACCTAGTGGTCCCCACAAAGTTCAAATGTCTTGTTGATGTGGCGAGTTCTGATGCGTTCACTGCCAATCAATGATTCATATAAACTACCACCTTTTATTATGTTCCATTGATATGTTCTGACGCGATCATCGATCGGTCATCGAGTTTGCCCGATCAAGACGGCAAAGAATCGGACCCTGCTACCATTTTATAAGTAGTTAAATTTTTTCATCGCGTCCATTCCTCAATCGTAATTGGAAGTCCGTTGTATGGCCCAATTGCAATATGGTGTTCCGGACCCGATGATCATTTTATGGCGGACTTAATATTTGATTTCACGTCACAATATTTGCTTGCATCAGTAGTAGGATTTCAGACGTGATATGTTTTATGTGATGGATTTGATAATCCATCACGCGCACAAAACCTTACGTCAGCAACCAAGTTTTGTAACGCGAAAATCTTTTATTCGTTATGGTTTAAATTTCTTTCAAGTTCGACGGTGTAACGTTTTGGTTCATCGTGCGATCAAAAGGTTCGTTCATAGGTTTTATTAATGTTTTATTATATGGGTTGCATATCGCGCGACAGAGCGTTCTATTATGTTTTATTTTAATAGCGCAGTGTAAAAGGTCTTTAACCTTTGGTCTTATACGTTATATGTGACTTTTGAAATAGTCATGTGTGATTTATAAAGTGGGGCCCGAAAGCCTTGCATAGGTTTTAAGTTTTTTTTTTTTTTGTTATAAGTCTTATTTTTATTATATGCACGGCATATAAAAAGTGAAAATCCCGAGAGGCTATTGTAATGTTATTTGTTTTGTAAAAGGCACAACAGTGCGTAGTAAAAAAAACACACAGAACAGTGTTGCATTTTTAAACAGAGACAGAGTATTAACAGAGTGTATTCTATATGGTACTTTTTTTGTGAGACAGAGTGAGGTTTTTTCCAGCACTGTGTTTGTAACAATCATTTTGTAAGCCCTCTGTGTGAGGAATAATTTTGTAATACTTTTTATAGTTAACGAATAGAAGTTTTAAAGTGTGAATCTCTGTCCTATGAAGAAAATTTTTAAATTTATCTGTGTTAAGGTGGAGAGCATTATTCTCTCTATTGGTTGTTTTGGAATTCTCAGAAATTCCAACATTGAATGCATGTTGTTCAATCTATGTAGTCCTTCTGTTTCGTTGCCAGTCTAAGCTGAGTCTATCGAGTCCTTTGCACAGACCGAATCATCATACATAAGTCAAGAGACAAATGCATAAGGATTCTTATTATACGATGCAATCTCGATTCCATGATGTGATTCAATGCCGTAATATATTCTGTAATATCTCCCTTCTCTTGGGCAAATTACCTTAATGCAACACTCATGTCCGAATTCCTTATGCAGCATACTGACTTGGCAAGGGACTGCTTGCTCCGCACAACCTCTGGTTTGATATAAATATTACTATGTTTCTTCTAGCAACAACACAAATCCTATTCTGCATATGAAGGAATATGGCAATTGTGTTTTGGATGGGAATATATTCAACACTGTAATTTTGAATAATGTACACTACATTTATTCTTAATTATCAATGGGGCATTACATTGAAAATTAGGGTTCTCAACATATGTACAACCTTGGAACAATATACTATGGAGCACTAATTTCAATTCAATCCAATGGAACGCTGGTTACTTGGATACATTCAATAGATACGTGAACAATATTGAACATTGGATATAAATATTGAACATTGATATAAATATTGTATTTCTCTTGGTCATTATTTGGAATAACGTGATTATATATTTATTGGAGCAACATATTTCTCTTAGTTATTATTTGGAGCATCATATGTATTATTTGGATGAACCTCATTATTTAATGTTTGGAACAACATTATATATTATCTTGAAAGCAGTGTTTTGAATATTTTTTTGGAGATCGGTGTTATATATTCATTGGAGTTGCATTATTGGAGTTGTGTTATTTATCAATGGTCGTTTAATTTAATTCTCAACATATTTAACAACGTAATTCATATCAGGAGGAGAGAAACGTTATTAGTATGAGGAGGAGAGTGTTATTCATATGAAGAGAGCAACATTATTCATATATTGGACCAGCGAATAATAATTACAATAATGCATTAATTTGCAATTGGAATTCATTCGTGGTTTAACAACAACACTATTACAATAGAACGCTCGTTATTATATAACACTAACAATACTTGTATATGGTTGCAATTGGAATTAACTCCCAACATTTAATAATGCGTTCATTCTTTAATGCATTCTCACAGTGAGTTCATTCTTTAAAGTGTGTCCTCACACTGCGTTCTCCTTTATGGTAACGTTCTCCTTTACTTGCATCGTTTGCATACATGGTAGCAATGTGTTATATTTCAATTAGTTGACAAGCAATGCGTTCAAGAAATGTGTTCATGGTTGTTTCCTTTTGCTTTGGAGCAGCGTTTTCATTATGAATTGATATCTTGGTTGATGTTACTTTTATAAATTAGGGTTTTGTGCCATAACTTGGTATATACACAATTTTTACACTTTCTTCCAATGCATTCATCAAATAAATTTCTTGGTAGAGTGTTGGTGATTAATACAACATTCTTGGGACCATGATCAATGTTTGGAACAACATTCAACAATTTGGAGGAGCATTCATTTAAAGGCAACACTAAATTGTAAGATACAATTAAATTGCAATAGAACATGGTTTTTATATTAACAACAATTTTCATGGTTTAATACATTCAATAATAGTTTATAAACATGGTTTATATTGGAGCATGATTATATTATAAACAACATTTTCAATGATTTAATTTCCCAATATTAATTGAAATTCCTTGATAAACCATTAGAGGTCTATGCTACAAGTTCTCACACATACTTTTATGAATTAGGGTTTTGTGCCCTTACATGCTTTAATCATGCAACATTCATTATGGATCAAATTTAATTATGGAGTAACGTTCATTCATGAACATTTATATCATGGAGATTGTCTTATCCATTGCACATTAATAATACATTGAATTTAGGGTTTTATGCCCTAATTTATTAAAATTGTGGCTTCCCTAAGAGAGTAGGAGTTGCTTGCAAGTATTGCTTCATTTGAAAACATTGAAAATAAAGAAGCTAGAGACAGTTCATGTCAAGAGGGAAAGGATTTTGTAGTAGAATGTTTGGGCAATAAACAATATTTTCAACATTTTCAGTCTTACAACCCCTTTCCATTGATGTCAAAGGAGGAGTTAAGCATAGGGATGGAGGCAAAGGAGTACGCAGAAGCATGGATGCAGAGGAAAACTAGAGAAGGACAGTTGTGTTGCCATCAATGCTAAAGGGGGATAATGTTGGAAATATTGGCATTGATGTCAGATGATCATGTTAAGGATGCTTGATGTCATTAATCTAATTGTTGTTGATTGTGTTAAGGTTTATTTATGTTGATTGGTACAATGCCATTGTTGCAAGATTGCTTGGAATGCAAAGGATGATAAGTGCTATGAAGTGCAAAGGTTGATCATTGTGAACGTTGAACATTGTTAAAAATGCCAATTGATTATCTTAATATATGGCGTACAATTAAAATGAAAATGTCACAGGAACGCAACAGAATAAACATATAACCATAAATACAGAGATACAGCGGAAATAACACTTCATTTCATTAATATCAAAGAACTGAAATTTGCTTACAGACAGAATGGAAATAAAACTAGCTAGGGCGCTCGTAGCTATCTCTGAGAAGAGATGTGGCGGCTACAGGCCTCTGAACTGTGTTACAATGAGGCTCGAGGGCCTATTTATCATTTAGAAACAATGGGAAATCCTAAACAACCAAAACCCTAACCCTAGGAGATGAAGCGCCAAAACTATGGGCCCCGTTTGGGTAAATTGGTGTTTCAACTTCCCAGGGGCGTAACTTTGGCATACGATCTCTGTTTGACGCGTACCATAACTCGTTAGAAATATCTATCCGAGGACTACAAATTTGGAATGGGCAACATCGGTCCATGGACCCATGTTGCCCTCCGTTTTCCCAAAAAACGTCGTTTAGGGCCTCAAAACGGCTCCGGAAGTTTAGGACCTGAAAAACTGCTAAAAATAGTAAACTGTGCCGAAACTGAAAAACTGAAATAGACAATGGTGGAGCCCCAAATGGAATAGGCGGGTGACCACCAATATCCACCTGGATCAGCCTGAGATAAACAATGGTGAGACTACAGTAATAATAAAAGAGACTCTTGCAGATATACAAACAGATCAAACATCAGGTGAACAAGATACTCAAATGATTGAAAGACAAAAAAAATGGAGGCCTCTTCCTCACACACAGTGGAGGAAAAATATCTAGACATCAAAGAAAGATATAAGCAAATCAAACAAAAGAATGAAGAGATCAAAAGTGAGATTTATTCTCAATTCTTAAAGCAAAAGCCAGGGAATCAGAACAGGTTACTTACATCATTTGACTATTCTACAAATAAAATGATCATGTCATATCTGCAACCAACTACTTCAACACCTAAGACAGTGGCAGGCTACAAAAAGGTTGAGTTTGAAGTAGATACATAAAATGTGCATGAACTAGATCAAATAGAATTCCACAGACATAGCTCTGAGATGCTATATTCAATTGTGGTAACAAAGGCTATGAGTGCCACTAAGTTGCAACATAACATTATCAACATGCAGGACCAAATGAAACTTGACAAAGGCTCTTTGTATGCTAAATATTTAAGGATAAAAGCCTTAGAAGACTTAGTTTTGCAGGTGGGAGTTGATCCTTTAGATGTTCCAGCAACAAAGATATTAATTAAAAATAAAAATGAGGACGTTGCAGCTTTGAGGAAATAGCTGAAGCTTCCTCAAAGTGAACACCCTCAAACTAAATAAATTCTTCAAGAACAGATAGAAAAAGAAGACATGATGCAATTGATTATCAAACTGACTGCTCAAATAAAAGAAACGGAAACACAATTAGATCAATTGGTAAAGGAAAAAGAAACAATGAAAGAAACTAATGTTCCAGTGGTCCCTACAGTTATACTTATAATCACTACAACTATGGCCTCCACTTTGGGAGAAAAATTGGCACCAAAAGAGTTATTGGCAACTGCAGTGCCAGTACAATCAGCCACAAGATCAGCAACATATTCTTCAACCACACAGGTACAACACACAAATGAGGCAGGGAAGATAGTAAAGGCTATGGAGGAATTGTCACTAAAAAACAATGAAATTAATAGTTTGAAGAAGATGATTCAGAATATGGAAGTCTCCAACAAAGCAACATTAATCAATGCCAATAATTATGAGCAAAGGGCCAATAGACTTGAAGAGAAAATCAAAAGCCTTCAAATAGAGTTGAGTTTCATCACGTCATGCTTTTCTTTTACAAATAGTAAAAGAGTAAATAAACAGAAATAAAGTGTATCAGGAGGAAGAGTATCAGTCAAAACAACTCCAATAAAGATATTTTCCAATTTTCCAGAAAGCAGGACAACTAGCCAGTAAAGGCTCCTTGATTAGTTTAAGTTGTTCTATATTTTTTGGATAAGAGGAAAGCTTGCTAAACTGTTAAGCAATTGTCCCTCTTTATATGTAAAGATATTTTATATTTCCTAGATTTATTCCTAGATCTCTCTAGGATATTTTGTAAACAATATTTTGTATAAATAATCCAGTCTTTGAAGTGTTTAGTGTGAAATAAAGTGTCTAATATTACTAT